>VAHF01000198.1:0-41039 GCA_008009225.1 Acer yangbiense | reverse complement strand
AAGCTTCTTGGTGCTTGTGTCATCTAGTCAATGACTCTTGGCTTTCAAACAAGCTCTCTCTTCAACCCCTTTCATTCCTCTTAGAACAAAGCTAGCTCTCTTTAGCTTGTCTTCTTCCACCATGGATCTTATCACTTCATCATTCAAGTGATCAACTTGTGTTGAAAGCCTAAGTAGTTCTTCCTTAACCTTTGAATCTCTTTTCTCTTAACTTAGAGCTTTCAAAAATTCAAAGTTGTCCTTAAGATCCAGTTTCTCCACTGGCTTCTTAGGAGGTCATTGTATGTTGTAAGCTCTAGATTTCTTCCTCTAAAATCCTTAGAAATCTATCTTTCTTCTTCATGGAGCTTTCACATGACTATAAGTCTGCATATCCATATTCTCGAACATTTCCATTTGTGAGTTAGATAATGAGTCTCTCCATAGTGTCATCTTCTAGGACTTCTTCTCTCCTATTGGATCAATATCCTCATCAGGACCTTCACCTGATCTTTTGAGCAATAAGTGCCAATACAATGTGAAGCAACAAATATCTCCTCTAGAGCGACTTCTGACTTCTCTTCTAGGGGATCAATAGCAACGGATCTTACCAAACAACTTAATTTCTTCACAAGTGGCACCAATGAATGAGTTTTGATAGCTCAATCATCCCTTGATGACTTATCTACCATTTCGGAGGTCATCACTTTCACTCCAAATGCGGCCACATGTTTCTTCTTGTTCTTCAAATTCCCACATATAGTGAGATCTGACCATGCCACACCACTCCTAGCATTGGAATGTAGGGAAAAATACCGTAGTACACGCAGCGGAAGCGAGACTAAAATAAGATTTAGTGACTTTTAAATTTTTCCTTTATGAACCTTAAACCCTTAATTAATTAAACATGCATATACATAACCAAAAGTAGAATACCTTTTGTCGCGTGATCCGATTGACTTACGTCGATGGTAATCCGCAAGATCTTCAATCCTAGCACGAACGTGGATCACCTAGGAGGCGTGGTCTCCCTTTTTCTTTGAATTGCAAACCTGTGAATGGACAAAACAAACTTTCTTTTCTTTGTTAGTCACAAAAACAATCAAAAGAATGACTGAGATTATTCCGGTCACTTTTGAGTTCTCAATCTAATGATCGAAACTCGCGTGAACCTAGATCGATATCGTATACACAAGCTTATTGATGATTAAGCAAATAGTATACTATCAAAGAATAATCTAACACTCTATTTGTTTTAGTAGAATAAAAGCTTTCTATGAATGGAAGAAGAAAGAAAAATGTCTCTAAGCACAAAGCATTAGGTGGCCGAATTCTCTACATGTGAATATATAGGTGGCCAAAATTTTTCCTCTTTCTTATTAGGGTGGCCGAAATCTTTAACCTAAAAAAACTAGGGTTGCCGCAAATCACTAGCCAAAAATAGACTTTGTGTTGCACCCTAATTCCTATTTAGTTTAGACTTCAAACCCTAATCCAACTCATATATCTTTATTCTTTTATTTGACTAAAAAAAGACTTCTTATTTGATTAAAAAAATAAAATTATTATTTATTTTCTTACCAAATAAGTCTTTTACTTTTAGTATACTACCAACAAATAGTAAACACTAGGAATCATATTTCCTAATCAGAAAAGATTTGTTTCTTAATTAAACAATTAATTAATAAATTAATTAATTCTTATTTAATTAAAACAATGAAACAAATAATATATTAGGGTATAAAACCTTCTTGCCGCCCCACTTAAACAAATGGGCTATATATTATTTCTTTATTTCATTTAATCCATTGGACTTTAAATAAAAAGCCCACATGTGAACCAGACCCATTCTTACTAAAAGAAACAAGCCCACATGTCTTTCATTAATATTAAATATAATTGAGCACCCATTACTTAAATAATGTGCAAATTATATTCTTAATATTAAATGCAATTCTAGATGGACCCTAAATTGGTCCGGTAGAATATATCAAGTGATCCATGCAAGTCCGTGTGGATTGGGATCTTGGCGGGCCATCTAAATTTAAGCTTCAATAGACATAACCTAATCACAATCAACAAATGATTCACTTAGGTCCGATCCATTAATTTTAACTCATTCCACTAAAGAGCTAAAATGAACTCTTAAATAAAGATAGAAAAGGAAGATGCTCCTCATTCATACCCTAGACAATCATATAGGAGATAGTGTATCCTCGTGATTAATATCAGTAATCGCCAAGAGTTCATAGACCGCCTATAACTCTCCAAGTTACCATATTTACTCATATGACCACGTTTTGAACTTGGATATTTTGACTTGTCCAGAAGCCATGTTTTCAATAGACACTATCGAAAACTCAACGTTGAGATTTAATACAATACCTCAAAACATCCATATGATGATATTATACTCTCATTTAATTAAATGGAGCCACGATGTCCATATCTATAAATGAAGTCCTCTATCGATTAACAAATGAATATCACCAAACTATCGAGGATAGACTATGCGATATAATCGTACTCATTGATAACTCAAATGATATCACTTGCAACCATAAGTCCATCATTTATCTCAGGATTAAGATAGACTCTCCGATTGTCCTGATAATGAAAAGACTATTATCTATTGACGGTTCTAGATAAAGCTTTTCATTGTGATCCTGTTCAATGCACCCAGTGCACTAGATCCTTTTGCTCGAAGACACTCCGATGATTTAGACTCATCATATCTCATTTGATCCCACTCAAATGCTAGCAAAAGAATTCTACAACTTTAACAAGCCCAACCTTTAACTTAAGTTGTGAACATTATTCAAGACTAACTAAAGAATTGTGTCTACCACATACATATCCAGATGTACGAACAATTCTTCTTTTCTCATAGTCTTTAGACCTTATGATTATTTACTTTGACAATTATAATATTAAACTATAAATGCTATACGATTTGTTAAACCAGAAATCACTTTATTAATATGAAAAAGATTGTTAATTACAACATTACACTCTTGCTATTGAGCATAATCCTAACAATCTCCCACTTGCACTATAGCAAATGTGTCATATCTCTCAAGCCCATGTTCTCTAGATGCCCATCGAAACTCTTCTGAGGTAGAGCCTTTGTGAAGGGATCCGCTAGATTTTCTGCTGACGCGATTTTGGTAATCGTCACGTCACCTCTTTGAACAATCTCCCTTAAAAGATGATACTTTCTTTCAATGTGTTTACCTCTCTTGTGACTTCTTGGTTCTTTCGAATTAGCCACTGCTCCACTGTTGTCATAGTAGATAGTGATCTGCCTATTCGCACTAGGAACCACTTCCAAGTCAATCAAGAATTGGCGGAGCCAAACAGCCTCTTTGGCAGCCTCGCATGCAGCAACATACTCAGCTTCCATGGTGGAATCAGCAATACAAGATTGCTTGATACTCCTCCAATAGTAAACACAGCCCCTGATGTGGATTTTCTGGAGTCAGAATCTGATTGGAAATCAGAATCTGTATACCCAACGGGAATCAAATCCCCTCCAGAGTATACAAGCATATTATCTCTCGTTCTCTTAAGATACTTGAAAATATGCTTGACTGCCGTCCAGTGATCAGGACCAGGTTTCGATTGAAACCTGCTAACTATGCCAACAGCAAAACAAATATCTGGTCTAGTACAGAGCATTGCATACATGAGACTTCCAACTGCCAAGGCATATGGAACTCTACTCATGAATTGCTCTTCATGCTCATTCTTAGGAACTTGTTCCTTAGAAAGCTTGATTCCATGTCTGAAAAGTAACATACCTTTCTTGGAATCCTGCATGGAAAACCTAGACAAGATCTTGTCTATGTATGAAGCTGGGATAATGCAATCGTTCTATTCTTTCTATCCTTATTACTTGGATACCTAGAATAAAACTTGCTTCTCCTAAGTCCTTCATATCAAATTGTTTTGCTAACCATTCTTTTACTGATGTAATACACCTACATCGTTTCCAATGAGTAGTATATCATCAACATAAAGAATCAGGAAAACCAACTTGTCGCCCTTAATCCTTTTGTATACACAAGGTTCGTCAGGATTCTGAATAAATCAAAAACCTTTGACAGCTTGATCAAACCTTATGTTCCAGGATCTGAATGCTTGCTTCAATCCATATATGGATTTCTGCAACTTGCATACCTTTTCCATTTGGCCCTTTTCAATGAATCCCTCTGGTTGATCATGTAGATGCTTTTGTCAAGACTTCCATTAAGGGAAGCTGTCTTGACGTCCATTTGCCAAATCTCTAGATCTAAAGATGCTGCAATGGATAAGAGTATCCTAATGGATTTAAGCATGGCCACAGGAGAGAAGGTTCCTCGTAATCGATACCTTCTTTCTGTGTATACCCTTTAGCTACCAATCTAGCTTTAAAGGTTTCCACCTTACCATCCATACCTCTTTTCCTCTTGTATACCCACTTGCACCCAATGGGTTTTATCCCTTTAGGCAAGTCTACAAGGGACCAGACTTTGTTATCGAACATAGATTCAATCTCAAATTGCATTGCCTTTTGCCAATGGCGACTATCAACATCCTCCATAGCTTCCTTGTACGTGTAGGGATCATCGTCGTCCGGGAGATTCTCCACTGATTCTCCCAGACTGATGTATCTTTTGGGTTGTGTTCTAACCCTCCCACTACGACGAGGAATGGTAGGTTGTTGATCTTGTGTTGGATCGGAACTTACAATTGGGTTAGGTTGTGTAACCTCTCGTGGAATTGTATCTCCTGACATCTCATTCAGGACAATTATACTTCTAGGCACAAAATCATTCATATAGTCCTTTTCCAGAAATTTAGCATTTGTCGAAACAAATACTTTAAGATCTGAAGGACTATAGAAATAATATCCTTTAGTTTCTTTTGGATACCCTACAAATATACATGTTTCTAAACGGGACTCCATCTTTTCTGTCTTTCCTTTTAACACATGCGTAGGACAACCAAATATCCTTAAGTGTTGTAAACTAGGCTTACGCCCAGTCCATAACTCATGCGGTGTTTTAGGAACAGACCTAGATGGTACATCGTTTAGAATGTATATAGCAGTTTGTAAAGCATATCCCCAAAAAGAAATAGGAAGTGTTGAATAACTCAACATAGACCTAACCATATCCAAAAGAGTTCTATTTCTCCTTTCTGCTACCCCATTCTGTTGAGGTGTACCTGGTGCAGAAAACTGAGAAACAATCCCATTATCAATAAGATATTGCTGAAACTCACCAGATAGATATTCTCCACCACGATCAGATCTCAAGATTTTTATGTGTTTCTCAAGCTGATTTTCCACTTCAGCTTTGAATGCTTTGAACATGTCAAAAGCATCCGACTTATGTCTCATGAGATACACATAACCAAATATCGAGTAATCATCTGTGAAGGTGTGATGAAGTACTCATATCCACCTCTAGCTTGAATGCTCATAGGTCCACATACATCAGTGTGTATCAATCCTAAACATTCAGTGGCTCTTGCACCTTTGGCAGAGAACGTCCTTTTGGTCATTTACCTTCCAAACAAGATTCACAAGTTGGTAGATCATCAACCTTTAAGTCACTCAAAGGTCCGTCACATACCAATCTTTTAATCCTATTAAGGTTAATATGACCTAAGCGTAAGTGCCAAAGGTAGGTTTCATCTGTTGATAATTTTACTCTTTTATGATTAGGTTCCGTTATTTCTGTGTCTAACGAGTGAGAGATATTTCTATGCAAAAAGTATAGACCGTTTTCCAATGTACCTTGGCAAATAATTTTGTCATTCTTACTAATAATAAAAACTTTATTAAAAGTAACCGAATATCCAAATTTATTTAAACAAGAAACTGAAATTAATTCCTCTTGAATTGAGGTACATAATAAACGTCTATCAAATCTAAATGCCTTCTAGAATCCAAATAAACTCTAATATCTCCCACTGCACTTGCAGACACTAACGTTCCGTTGCCCAAGCGCAAATTGATTTCATTCTTACTCAGCTTTCTCCTTTCTTGGAACCCATGCAAGGAATAACAAACATGATTAGTGGCTCTTGAGTCTATGATCCGAGAATCTGTAGAATCAGCCAAAAAAACATGTTTCAAGATAATTCACATTACCTTCTTCCTTCTTGTTCTGGGACTTTGGGCAATTTCTCTTCCAATGTCCCTTTTCACCACAAAGGAAGCATTTCCCTTTGATCTTGGTTACTTTCTTGGTGTCCTTCTTGATAGGCCCAAGTTGCTTTTTCTTCTGTTGTTTCTTGACCTTTTGACGGGCCTTAACAGTAGCAACTTTACCAACCATATGAATCTCTTGACCTTTGCCTTTCACAAGGATCTTTTCAGTACTTTGAACATCTTGCATCAGGCCTTGTAAGGTGTATTCCTTTTTGTTCAAAGTGTAGTCCAATTTGAACTGATCAAAGGAATCTGACAATGAATTGACAACCATATCAATCTTTGTCTCACCATCTATCTCAGCGCCATGCAGTTCAGCAATGTTGAGATGTGCTATGACTTTCATCATGTGATCTTTCACAGCCTGTCCAGGTTTCATCCTAAGATTCATAAAAGCAGTCACTGCCTCTCTCTTAGTCGTCCTAGACTTCATAGCAAACATCTCCTCTAGAGACATCATAATATCAGCAGCGGACTCCATTCCTTCATGCTGCTGTTGCAACACGTCGGAGATAGTGGCCATAATGTAACATTTTGCCATATCATCTGAAGTCTTCCACTGCTCATACTCATCTCTATACATTATGCTTGATTCATTATTAGGAGCAGGTGGTTTAGGAGTAGTTAGAACAAACTTATGTTTTCACTTTGCAGCAACAACCCAATTTTCCTTTTCCATGTGACATAATTATCTCCAGTTAAAGTGTTATCTTTCAGGATGTTCATAAGTGATGGGGTCATGATTTCTGAATAAAACAAAACATATATAAGTAAATAATCATGATAAAGCACTTTAAATATTTATCTTGAATTAAATAAATAACTCAATCATAAAAATTCAACGGTGATCCAACACCCCTAAATGTTACGCCTCCTTTGGGAGTTCGCACCATTTACTAGTTAGACTAGGTCCCACCTAATTGTTAACATAACAACCAGCGTTTTCAATTTTAGCCTTGCAATTTTACTGACAAGAACTCTTGGGAGGATATCAATAAAATTACATTGAGTGTGTTACCAAGATATCGACCCTCAATTTTCTCTCACGAAAATCCCTCATTGGGGAGTAGATCTCGTTTGAGTCCATTGTCTAGTCTATCCTTGTAAGGAAGTATGTTGCTAAATTCCATTCATGGACGCCCCTTGGGGGGATTACCATAAATAATAAGCTCAACCAACCTTGGAGGCCATAGGTGTTACAAAAACACCTTCTCCCACTCAATTATTTAAGGCGTGTGATTAAATCCCATAGAATGATTTACCAAGTTATCTAGATGCCAATTTAGATACCTAAATCATTCAATGCATGTTCATACCAAAAGAGATATATGAGTGGCACTCCTATTCTATATGTCATGTTATCATACAATAACAAATATTGTAATATTTAAGCATAAATTAAATAGCAACAATTTTGGCCCATCCTAGAAAAACAAGTAAATTACAATTGTTTAGGAATACAAGATCTTCAAGCGGCCCATCAACCATACGCTCATCCTTCGGCCCAAACCCCATAGGCGTGCACAACCCACAACCCCACAAAGGGGCTGCTGTGCGCAGCCCATGAAGACTCTCAGGGCTGCCGTGCGCAGCCCACCAAGCTTGGGCTTGCCATGCGCAGCCCAATCCACCCCTAGGGTGCGCACGGTGCTCGTTCTCGGTTCCGGTTGCTTCGTTTTCCTTCGTGTCTTCGAATCTTCAAGACCTAAATATATTACGGCAGTATTTAAACAAATAAAATACTGCAGTATTTTTTTTTATTTTTTATTTTTAATCACTGCAGTACCTTTTACATACAAAAACTGCACATAATAAAAAAAATAAAACTGCAGCAGTATAAAAAAAATACTGCACCAAAAAAAAATAATAAAACCTAGCAATCTACCAAGAAGGAATTATGGCGATGATAGACCACCCTTCTTGTTACAACTCCGAAACAAAAATTACATTGAAAATCTAGGACCAAAATCGAGCAATAACAATCCACATAAACATATATAAATCCATACATCCACATGTAATTATATATTCGAATACCTAGAGTGCCATCTCTTTCTAAACATGCATAATCACAATAAAAAGAAATAGATCCATGTATATATACGTTAATGAATTAAAAGGGTTTAACCTAGGCTCTGATACCAATTGTAGGGAAAAATACCGTAGTACACGCAGCGGAAGCGAGACTAAAAATAAGATTTAGTGACTTTTAAAATTTTTCCTTTATGAACCTTAAACCCTTTAATTAATTAAACATGCATATACAATAACCAAAAAGTAGAATACCTTTTGTCGCGTGATCCGATTGACTTACGTCGATGGTAATCCGCAAGATCTTCAATCCTAGCACGAACGTGGATCACCTAGGAGCGTGGTCTCCCTTTTTCTTTGAATTGCAAACCTGTGAATGGACAAAACAAACTTTCTTTTCTTTGTTAGTCACAAAAACAATCAAAAGAATGACTGAGATTATTCCGGTCACTTTTGAGTTCTCAATCTAATGATCGAAACTCGCGTGAACCTAGATCGATATCGTATACACAAGCTTATTGATGATTAAGCAAATAGTATACTATCAAAGAATAATCTAACACTCCTATTTGTTTTAGTAGAATAAAAGCTTTTTATGAATTGAGAAGAAGAAGAAAAATTGTCTCTCAAGCACAAAGCATTTAGGTGGCCGAATTCTATACATGTGAATATATAGGTGGCCAAAATTTTCTTCCTCTTTCTTATTAGGGTGGCCGAATTCTTTAACCTAAAACAACTAGGGTTGCCGCAAATCACTAGCCAAAAATAGACTTTGTGTTGCACCCTAATTCCTATTTAGTTTAAGACTTCAAACCCTAATCCAA
The DNA here is from genome assembly GCA_008009225.1 of Acer yangbiense. Taxonomy (NCBI): domain Eukaryota; kingdom Viridiplantae; phylum Streptophyta; class Magnoliopsida; order Sapindales; family Sapindaceae; genus Acer; species Acer yangbiense. Next base: position 32,006 of record VAHF01000198.1, on the reverse strand, counting down.
CTCATATATCTTTTATTCTTTTGTTTTGACTAAATAAAAAGACTCCTTATTTGATTAAATAAATAAAATTAATTATTTATTTTCTTACCAAATAAGTCTTTTACTTTTAGTATACTACCAACAATAGTATAACACTAGGAATCATATTTCCTAATCAGAAAAGATTTGTTTCTTAATTAAACAATTAATTAATAAATTAATTAATTCTTATTTAATTAAAACAATGAAACAAAATAATATATTAGGTTATAAAACCTTCTTGCCGCCCCACTTAAACAAATGGGCTATATATTATTTTCTTTTTCATTTAATCCATGGACTTTAAATAAAAAGCCCACATGTGAACCAGACCCATTCTTACTAAAAGAAACAAGCCCACATGTCTTTCATTAATATATAAATATAATTGAGCAACCCATTACTTAAATAATGTGCAAATTATATTCTTAATATATTAAATGCAATTCTAGATGGACCCTTAAATTGGTCCGGTAGAATATATCAAGTGATCCATGCAAGTCCGTGTGGATTGGGATCTTGGCGGGCCATCTAAATTTAAGCTTCAATAGACATAACCTAATCACAATCAACAAATGATTCACTTAGGTCCGATCCATTAATTTTAACTCATTCCACTAAAGAGCTAAATTGAACTCTTAAATAAAGATAGAAAAGGAAGATGCTCCTCATTCATACCCTAGACAATCATATAGGAGATAGTGTATCCTCGTGATTAATATCAGTAATCGCCAAGAGTTCATAGACCGTCTATAACTCTCCAAGTTACCATATTTACTCATATGACCACGTTTTGAACTTGGATATTTTGACTTGTCCAGAAGCCATGTTTTCAATAGACACTATCGAAAACTCAACGTTGAGATTTAATATCCAATTACCTCAAAACATCCATATGATGATATTATACTCTCATTAATTAAATGGAGCCACGATGTCCATATCTATAAATGAAGTCCTCTATCGATTAACAAATGAATATCACCAAACTATCGAGGATAGACTATGCGATATAATCGTACTCATTGATAACTCAAATGATATCACTTGCAACCATAAGTCCATCATTTATCTCAGGATTAAGATAGACTCTCCGATTGTCCTGATAATGAAAAGACTATTATCTATTGACGGTTCTAGATAAAGCTTTTCATTGTGATCCTGTTCAATGCACCCAGTGCACTAGATCCTTTTGCTCGAAGACACTCCGATGATTTAGACTCATCATATCTCATTTGATCCCACTCAAATGCTAGCAAAAGAATTCTACAACTTTAACAAGATAAAGGTGCCCAACCTTTAACTTAAGTTGTGAACATTATTCAAGACTAACTAAAGAATTGTGTCTACCACATACATATCCAGATGTACGAACAATTCTTCTTTTCTCATAGTCTTTAGACCTTATGATTATTTACTTTGACAATTATAATATTAAACTATAAATGCTATACGATTTGTTAAACCAGAAATCACTTTATTAATATGAAAAAGATTGTTAATTACAACATTACACTCTTGCTATTGAGCATAATCCTAACATGCCAAAATTGTTGCTATTTAATTTATGCTTAAATATTACAATATTTGTTATTGTATGATAACATGACATATAGAATAGGAGTGCCACTCATATATCTCTTTTGGTATGAACATGCATTGAATGATTTAGGTATCTAAATTAACATCTAGATAACTTGGTAAATCATTCTATGGGATTTAATCACACGCCTTAAATAATTGAGTGGGAGAAGGTGTTTTTGTAACACCTATGGCCTCCAAGGTTAGTTGAGCTTTATTATTTATTGGTAATCCCCCGAAGGGGCGTCCATGAATGGAATTTAGCAATATACTTCCTTACAAGGATAGACTAGACAATGGACTCAAATGAGATCTACTTCCCAAGGAGGGATTTTCGTGAGAGAAAATTGAGGGTCGATATCTTGGTAACACACTCAATGTAATTTTATTGATATCCTCCCAAGAGTTCTTGTCAATAAAATTGCAAGGCTAAAATTGAAAACGCTGGTTTCCTAAAACACCGCATGAGTTGTGGACTGGGCGCAAGCCTAGTTTACAACACTTAAGGATATTTGGTTGTCCTGCGCATGTGTTAAAAGGAAAGACAGAAAAGATGGAGTCCCGTTCAGAAACATGTATATTTGTAGGGTATCCAAAAGAAACTAAAGGATATTATTTCTATAGTCCTTCAGATCTTAAAGTATTTGTTTCGACAAATGCTAAATTTCTGGAAAATGACTATATGAATGATTTTGTGCCTAGTAGTAGAATTGTCCTGAATGAGATGTCAGGAGATACAATTCCACGAGAGGTTACACAACCTAACCCAATTGTAAGTTCCGATCCAACACAAGATCAACAGCCTACCATTCCTCGTCGTAGTGGGAGGGTTAGAACTCAACCCGAAAGATACATCGGTCTGGGAGAATCAGTGGAGAATCTCCCGGACGACGATGATCCCTATACGTACAAGGAAGCTATGGAGGATGTTGATAGTCGCCATTGGCAAAAGGCAATGCAATCCGAGATTGAATCTATGTTCGATAACAAAGTCTGGTCCCTTGTAGACTTGCCTAAAGGGATAAAACCCATTGGGTGCAAGTGGGTATACAAGAGGAAAAGAGGTATGGATGGTAAGGTGGAAACCTTTAAAGCTAGATTGGTAGCTAAAGGGTATACACAGAAAGAAGGTATCGATTACGAGGAAACCTTCTCTCCTGTGGCCATGCTTAAATCCATTAGGATACTCTTATCCATTGCAGCATCTTTAGATCTAGAGATTGGCAAATGGACGTCAAGACAGCTTTCCTTAATGGAAGTCTTGACGAAAGCATCTACATGATGCAACCAGAGGGATTCATTGAAAAGGGCCAAATGGAAAAGGTATGCAAGTTGCAGAAATCCATATATAGATTAAAGCAAGCATCCAGATCCTGGAACATAAGGTTCGATCAAGCTGTCAAAGGTTTTGGATTTATTCAGAATCCTGACGAACCTTGTGTATACAAGAGGATTAAAGGCGACAAGTTGGTTTTCCTAATTCTTTATGTTGATGATATACTACTCATTGGAAACGATGTAGGTGTATTGACGTCAGTAAAAGAATGGTTAGCAAAACAATTTGATATGAAGGACTTAGGAGAAGCAAGTTTTATTCTAGGTATCCAAGTAATAAGGGATAGAAAGAATAGAACGATTGCATTATCCCAAGCTTCATACATAGACAAGATCTTGTCTAGGTTTTCCATGCAGGATTCCAAGAAAGGTATGTACCTTTCAGACATGGAATCAAGCTTTCTAAGGAACAAGTTCCTAAGAATGAGCATGAAGAGCAATTCATGAGTAGAGTTCCATATGCCTCGGCAGTTGGAAGTCTCATGTATGCAATGCTCTGTACTAGACCAGATATTTGTTTTGCTGTTGGCACAGTTAGCAGGTTTCAATCGAAACCTGGTCCTGATCACTGGACGGCAGTCAAGCATATTTTCAAGTATCTTAAGAGAACGAGAGATAATATGCTTGTATACTCTGGAGGGGATTTGATTCCCGTTGGGTATACAGATTCTTATTTCCAATCAGATTCTGACTCCAGAAAATCCACATCAGGGGCTGTGTTTACTATTGGAGGAGGAGCAGTTATATGGAGGAGTATCAAGCAATCTTGTATTGCTGATTCCACCATGGAAGCTGAGTATGTTGCTGCATGCGAGGCTGCCAAAGAGGCTGTTTGGCTCCGCCAATTCTTGATTGACTTGGAAGTGGTTCCTAGTGCGAATAAGCAGATCACTATCTACTGTGACAACAGTGGAGCAGTGGCTAATTCGAAAGAACCAAGAAGTCACAAGAGAGGTAAACACATTGAAAGAAAGTATCATCTTTTAAGGGAGATTGTTCAAAGAGGTGACGTGACGATTACCAAAATCGCGTCAGCAGAAAATCTAGCGGATCCCTTCACAAAGGCTCTACCTCAGAAGAGTTTCGATGGGCATCTAGAGAACATGGGCTTGAGAGATATGACACATTTGCTATAGTGCAAGTGGGAGATTGTTAGGATTATGCTCAATAGCAAGAGTGTAATGTTGTAATTAACAATCTTTTTCATATTAATAAAGTGATTTCTGGTTTAACAAATCGTATAGCATTTATAGTTTAATATTATAATTGTCAAAGTAAATAATCATAAGGTCTAAAGACTATGAGAAAAGAAGAATTGTTCGTTCATCTGGATATGTATGTTGTAGACACAATTCTTTAGTTAGTCTTGAATAATGTTCACAACTTAAGTTAAAGGTTGGGCACCTTTATCTTGTTAAAGTTATAGAATTCTTTTGCTAGCATTTGAGTGGGATCAAATGAGATATGATGAGTCTAAAATCATCGGAGTGTCTTCGAGCAAAAGGATCTAGTGTACTGGGTGCATTGAACTGGATCACAATGAAAAGCTTTATCTAGAACCGTCAATAGATAATAGTCTTTTCATTATCAGGACAATCGGAGAGTCTATCTTAATCCTGAGATAAATGATGGACTTATGGTTACAAGTGATATCATTTGAGCTATCAATGAGTACGATTATATAGCATAGTCTATCCTCGATAGTTTGGTGGTATTCATTTGCTAATCGATAGAGGACTTCATTTATAGATATGGACATCGTGGCTCCATTTATTAAATGAGAGTATAATATTATCATATGGATGTTTTGAGGTATTGGATATTAATCTCAACGTTGAGTTTTCGATAGTGTCTATTGAAAACATGGCTTCTGGACAAGTCAAAGTATCCAAGTTCAAACGTGGTCATATGAGTAAATATGGTAACTAGGAGAGCTATAGGCGGTCTATGAGCTCTTGGCGATTACTGATATTATTCACGAGGATACACCATCTCCAATAAGATTGTCTAGGGTATGAATGAGAAACATCTTCTTATTCTATCTTTATTTAAGAGTTCAATTTTAGCTCTTTAGTGGAATGAGTTAAAATTAATGGATCGGACCTAAGTGAATCATTTGTTGATTGTGATTAGGTTATGTCTATTGAAGCTTAAATTTAGATAGCCTGCCAAGATCCCCAATCCACACGGACTTGCATGGATCACTTGATATATTCTACCGGACCAATTTATGGGTCCATCTAGAATTGTATTTAATATATTAAGAATATAATTTGCACATTATTTATTTAATGGGTGATCAATTATATTAATATATTAATGAAAGGCATGTGGCCTTGTTTCTTTTAGTAAGAATGGGTCTGGTTCACATGTGGGCTTTTTAATTAAAGTCTAATGGATTAAATAAAATAAGAAAATAATATTAGGCCCATGTATATGGTGTGGGCGACAAGACTAGAATAATAGTCTAAAATATTATTTTATTTTATTGATTGATTAAATGGAAATTAATTAATTTATTAGTTAATTATTTAATTGAGAATCAAAATCTTTTTCTGACTAGGAAATATGTTTCTTAGTAGTATACTATTGTGGTAGTATAATAAATATAAAAGACTTTATTTGGTAAGTAGATAAATAAAGGGAATTTATTTATCTAGTCAAATTAGGAAGTCTTTGATATAGTCACAAATACACTAAAGAGTTGGATTAGGGTTTGGAATTCTAAAGAAATCTACCTAGGGGTAGGATTTAAGTCAAAAGACAAATCCTACATGGTAGAAGATTTTGACCACAATACATAAATATATAATTATTTTCAAAAGATATATATATATATATATATATTTATTTTTGCGTGCAGTTTTGGTGCACTTTAATAGGAGTGCAATACTTATCATATAAATATATAATATGCAAGTTGAATTCGAAATATATATATATAGTATTACATATTTTACTAATAGAAAGAAGGAAAGAAAAATTGGCCACCTATATATATGTACTTATAGAATTCGGCCAACCTAATGCTGGGTAACCCTAATTGCTAAGTCTTTGGACTTGAGAGTTTTTTCTTTTACTTGAGAAAAATAAAATCCAACTCTTAGACTAGTGTGATAATTTCGGCCAAGAGGTATAGAGAGAAGAGTTTGTTCTTATTTCGATAGTGCACTAGTAACTTTTACATCAAAAGGTTTTGTGCACAATTTCGAATAAGGCTCACGCGAGTTTCGGTAATTAGATTGAGAATTTAAAAGTGACCGGAACGTTCTTCGTTATCTCTTAGAAGTTTTTGTGACTAACGAAAAAGAAAAGATTTTGTTGTCCATCCTCAGGTACACAATTCGAAGAAAGGGAGACCACGCTCCTAGGTGATTCACGTTCGTGATTGGATTGGAAGATCTTGCGGATTACCATCGACGCAATGTCAATCGGATCACGCGACAAAGGTATGATACTTTTGATTATATATGTTTAATTAATTAGAGGGTTAAGGTTCATCAAAGGAAAAATTTTAAAACATACTAAATCTATTTTTTAGTCTCGCTTCCACTTTTTTATGTGGATTGTTGTTGCTCGATTTTGGTCCTAGATTTTCAATGTAATTATTTAATTAAAGTTGTAATACGTTCTAACATCGAAGATTCGAAGACACGAAGAAAAACGAAGCAACCGGAACAGAGAACGAACACCGTGCGCACCCTAGGAGTGGATTTAAGCATGGCCACAGGAGAGAAGGTTTCCTCGTAATCGATACCTTCTTTCTGTGTATACCCTTTAGCTACCAATCTAGCTTTAAAGGTTTCCACCTTACCATCCATACCTCTTTTCCTCTTGTATACCCACTTGCACCCAATGGGTTTTATCCCTTTAGGCAAGTCTACAAGGGACCAGACTTTGTTATCGAACATAGATTCAATCTCGGATTGCATTGCCTTTTGCCAATGGCGACTATCAACATCCTCCATAGCTTCCTTGTACGTATAGGGATCATCGTCGTCCGGGAGATTCTCCACTGATTCTCCCAGACCGATGTATCTTTCGGGTTGAGTTCTAACCCTCCCACTACGACGAGGAATGGTAGGCTGTTGATCTTGTGTTGGATCGGAACTTACAATTGGGTTAGGTTGTGTAACCTCTCGTGGAATTGTATCTCCTGACATCTCATTCAGGACAATTCTACTTCTAGGCACAAAATCATTCATATAGTCATTTTCCAGAAATTTGCATTTGTCGAAACAAATACTTTAAGATCTGAAGGACTATAGAAATAATATCCTTTAGTTCTTTTGGATACCCTACAAATATACATGTTTCTGAACGGGACTCCATCTTTTCTGTCTTTCCTTTAACACATGCGCAGGACAAACCAAATATCCTTAAGTGTTGTAAACTAGGCTTGCGCCCCAGTCCACAACTCATGCGGTGTTTTAGGAACAGACGTAGATGGTACATCGTTTAGAATGTATATAGCAGTTTGTAAAGCATATCCCCAAAAAGAAATAGGAAGTGTTGAATAACTCAACATAGACCTAACCATATCCAAAAGAGTTCTATTTCTCCTTTCTGCTACCCCATTCTGTTGAGGTGTACCTGGTGCAGAAAACTGAGAAACAATCCCATTATCAATAAGATATTGCTGAAACTCACCAGATAGATATTCTCCACCACGATCAGATCTCAAGATTTTTATGTGTTTCTCAAGCTGATTTTCCACTTCAGCTTTGAATGCTTTGAACATGTCAAAAGCATCCGACTTATGTCGCATGAGATACACATAACCAAATCTCGAGTAATCATCTGTGAAGGTGATGAAGTACTCATATCCACCTCTAGCTTGAATGCTCATAGGTCCACATACATCAGTGTGTATCAATCCTAAACATTCAGTGGCTCTTACACCTTTGGCAGAGAACGTCCTTTTGGTCATTTTACCTTCCAAACAAGATTCACAAGCTGGTAGATCATCAACCTTTAAGTCACTCAAAGGTCCGTCACTTACCAATCTTTTAATCCTATTAAGGTTAATATGACCTAAGTGTAAATGCCAAAGGTAGGTTTCATCTGTTGATAATTTTACTCTTTTATGATTAGGTTCCGTTATTTCTGTGTCTAACGAGTGAGAGATATTTCTATGCAAAAAGTATAGACCGTTTTCCAATGTACCTTGGCAAATAATTTTGTCATTCTTACTAATAATAAAAACTTTATTAAAAGTAACCGAATATCCAAATTTATTTAAACAAGAAACTGAAATTAAATTCCTCTTGAATTGAGGTACATAATAAATGTCTATCAAATCTAAATGCCTTCTAGAATCCAAATAAACTCTAATATCTCCCACTGCACTTGCAGACACTAACGTTCCGTTGCCCAAGCGCAAATTGATTTCATTCTTACTCAGCTTTCTCCTTTCTTGGAACCCCTGTAAGGAATAACAAACATGATTAGTGGCTCCTGAGTCTATGATCCAAGAATCTGTAGAATCAGCCAAAAAAACATGTTTCAAGATAATTCACATTACCTTCTTCCTTCTTATTCTGGACTTTGGGCAATTTCTCTTCCAATGTCCCTTTTCACCACAAAGGAAGCATTTCCCTTTGATCTTGGTTACTTTCTTGGTGTCCTTCTTGATAGGCCCAAGTTGCTTTTTTTCTGTTGTTTCTTGACCTTTTGAGGGCCTTAACAGTAGCAACTTTACCAACCATATGAATCTCTTGACCTTTGCCTTTCACAAGGATCTTTTCAGCACTTTGAACATCTTGCATCAGGCCTTGTAAGGTGTATTCCTTTTTGTTCAAACTGTAGTCCAATTTGAACTGATCAAAGGAATCTGACAATGAATTGACAACCATATCAATCTTTGTCTCACCATCTATCTCAGCGCCATGCAGTTCAGCAATGTTGAGATGTGCTATGACTTTCATCATGTGATCTTTCACAGCCTGTCCAGGTTTCATCCTAAGATTCATAAAAGCAGTCACTGCCTCTCTCTTAGTCGTCCTAGACTTCATAGCAAACATCTCCTCTAGAGACATCATAATATCAGTAGCGGACTCCATTCCTTCATGCTGCTGTTGCAACACGTCGGAGATAGTGGCCATAATGTAACATTTGCCATATCATCTGAAGTCTTCCACTGCTCATACTCATCTCTATACATTATGCTTGATTCATTATTAGGAGCAGGTGGTTTAGGAGTAGTTAGAACAAACTTATGTTTTTCACTTTGCAGCAACAACCCAATTTTCCTTTTCCATGTGACATAATTATCTCCAGTTAAAGTGTTATCTTTCAGGATGTTCATAAGTGATGGGGTCATGATTTCTGAATAAAACAAAACATATATAAGTAAATAATCATGATAAAGCACTTTAAATATTTATCTTGAATTAAATAAATAACTCAATCATAAAAATTCAACGGTGATCCAACACCCATAAATGTTACGCCTCCTTTGGAAGTTCGCACCATTTACTAGTTAGACTAGGTCCCACCTAATTGTTAACATAACAACCAGCGTTTTCAATTTTAGCCTTGCAATTTTACTGACAAGAACTCTTGGGAGGATATCAATAAAATTACATTGAGTGTGTTACCAAGATATCGACCCTCAATTTTCTCTCACGAAAATCCCTCCTTGGGGAGTAGATCTCGTTTGAGTCCATTGTCTAGTCTATCCTTGTAAGGAAGTATGTTGCTAAATTCCATTCATGGACGCCCCTTGGGGGGATTACCATAAATAATAAAGCTCAACCAACCTTGGAGGCCATAGGTGTTACAAAAACACCTTCTCCCACTCAATTATTTAAGGCGTGTGATTAAATCCCATAGAATGATTTACCAAGTTATCTAGATGCCAATTTAGATACCTAAATCATTCAATGCATGTTCATACCAAAAGAGATATATGAGTGGCACTCCTATTCTATATGTCATGTTATCATACAATAACAAATATTGTAATATTTAAGCATAAATTAAATAGCAACAATTTTGGCCCATCCTAGAAAAACAAGTAAATTACAATTGTCAGGAATACAAGATCTTCAGGTGGTATGGCAAAATGTTACATTTCCCTTTCCTTTCGCTATTCTCTTGCCTATGCTCAACCTTCTTGAAAGGAACCCTTTTCTTCAATTCTTGCCTTTTGGATGCATGACCCTTCTTTTCGAATTTTACAAACTTCTTGAATTTTCTCATTAAAAGTGCCATGTCTTCATCCGAGTCATCCTTGTCCTCCTTCTCAACCTTGGAAGCTCTCAAAGCAATCCTTTTTTGCTTCTTTGAAGGAGTGGAGCTAGGACCCTTCCTAGACTCGTAGGCGAGAAGTCTACCTATTACCTCGCTCGGCTTCATGTCCTTAAAATCACTGTTTTCTTCTAAAGCCGTCACCTTAGACTCAAACCTCTCGGGAAACGATCTCATTATCTTTTGCTTGATCCTTCTATCCGAGTAAGGGTCACCAAGTTGATGACTTTGGTTGACAATGTCCATCAACCTAATCTCGAAGTCGTTGAAGCACTCATTCTCCTCCATCCTAAGTGTCTCAAATTGAGTTTGGAGTCCTTCACTACTTCGGTTCCCTCGTGTGCAACCTCTAAGATGTCCCATGACTCCTTGGCTATCTTAGTGTTCTGAATCAGTTTGTACTGATTTTCGTCCACTGCACATATAAGGGAGTGCCACGCCTTTTGATTCCACTTGGACAACTCAAACTCGAGTTGTGTCCACTGTGCCTTAGGCTTGAGCACTTCTTCTCCTCCACCTGTGGGAGTCATCATAGGAGGCGAATATCCATCTTCAATGGCCATCCATGCCCTATCATGGATTTGACACACATATGCCTCCATCTTCCCTTTCCATTGGGAGTAATTTATGCCGGTGAGGAGGGGTGGCCTTACGCTCGAAGCACCCTCATTTGAACCACCGATTCCACTCATAGTGTATAATGAATGGATGAAATGAATGCAAAATGTATAAATGATCAAAGAATCACACAAATGCAAAACACACCAAAATGAGCTAGGATCACCTATGTATGTCTAGGAACCCGCTCTGATACCAATTGAAACAAATTAGAGGCGTGTTCTATATATAAAGCTAGAGGGGGGGTGAATAGATTTTATCTAATTATTATCCAATTTTCGCATGCAAGTCAATTTTACGAAAATGCCCCTACTAGTCAAAAATACATACAAGTGTAATATAGTGCGGAATTTAAATAACACTTGATGTCTACGTGGAAACCCAACCACTGGGAAAAACCATGGGCTGTATAGTGCGCCACACTCGGAACTCGAAATCACTAATTGAAATGAAGTTTACAACCTATGTAGACCTCGTCTAACATTCCGGTCTGTAACCCCTCACTTCTACCCAGCGGGCCTTTATTAGCAACCCTATTCCAATTTGCTTGAGGCCTAAGCACTCTTAGCCTCAAGACTTACTTCTCTATGAAGAGAAACAACCTATGTGAATATATATATGAATATTCAAATAACAAACAAGGCTAGGTAACCTTAGATGCTTATCTAGGATGATGATATAATCAATTTAATCAACCCTAGATATCAATTGCTAAATGACATGTCAAATAGCTTAGCTAATCAAGATTAATTAAAAACCTAATTAGCTATCACAAACAACACTCAATTAATTTTCATCACAAATAATCTCTAACTTGTATCTAGCATATAATCAAAAGCATACAAGTAATTAAAGAGATGTATTGATATGAAAAACACTAAAGTAATATGAAATTAGTGAAGAACATACCAAATAAGATGTGATGATTCAAAACCATGCATGGATCAATTCTATGAAGGCATAGAAGATCAAATATGAAATTTGATGCAAAAGGGGTTTGATTTGAGTGTTTAAAGATAGGTTCTTGATTTGATTTTTTCTCAAAAATCTCTCTTGAAAGATTAGGGTTCTAATTGCTCAAGAAACTTATTCAGAGATTGAGAAAACAAGATATTTATAGACATCAAGAATTGGGCATGTGAAAAGACACTTTTGCCCCTGAAACGCACCGTTCGGCGGTTTCAATCGGCGGCCAGGCCGCCGATGACGACCGCCGAATTGAGCTCGTGAAGAACAGAGCATTAACGGCGGTTTCATTCGGCGGTTTCGTGACCGCCGATCCAACCGCCGAATCAAACCCGAGAGATTAAAATCGATCAGGTATGAACGGCGGTCGTGACCGCCGATCTGGACCGCATAATTGCTTCAGACCAATCTGGACTGAAACGGCGGTTTCATTCGGCGGCCAGGCCGCCGATCATAACCGCCGATCACCAACAATGGTGAAAACCAAGGAGAAGCCAAGGGCATTCTCCATAGGCGGTCTTCGCGCGAAACCAAGCACTAATTAGTGCAAGCGCGGACGTTTCCGAACAATATCGGGAAACGAATTATAAGGCACATATACACACAACAAGATATATCAACCAAAGTGCTAGTGTGTAAAGTGACATGTGAAGAGATGCACATAAAAATAAGCAAGTATGCAATCATAGCAAGAATGCTAAGTGAGTGTGTGCTACTAAATCTCTTCAAAGAAAAACAAGCACAAGAGATTATACCTTTGGCGTGCTTGTATCTTGAGGTCATGGAAGGGCCTTTGATCTTCAACACTAAACACTTAGACTACCCTTACATACAAAACCCCAACATGTGGTTTGACCACGAAATAAGCCAATCAACAAAACGGGAATCCTTACAATCTCCCCTTTGGCTATTTCGTGACAAAACCACCACTCACATTGATTCCTCACAACAAAAATAAACCTATGGGTCAATGAAGATTTTCTACAATACAAAGAGATATATAAAAATAAAACTTGAAGTCTTCAATCTCTTGTAGAACAATCATTCCCTGAAACAAGGTTTCTATACTTTCCAATTCAAGTAAAAGTGAGATGAATCAAGTGAGGACATAAACAAGCAATTGCATTTCTAAGAAATTAAACACAACATCATGCAATGTATGATGAATGCAATGCTCCCCCTCAAAGGGTTACTCCCCCTCAATGTATATTCTCCCCAATGTGCACCAATTGCTACAACAATTTGCACCTCCCCTTACCACATTCTACTCCCCCTTTTTGTCATGATATAGACAAAGGAGTAGTCCCCAACCGGGTTACTCAAGGCAAAGAGTGATAGTAGCATTCTAGTATATGCATAATCAATATAAGTCACTTTATGCAATCTCAATTAATCGGAGAGAAACGAGGAGATTTAGTAGATAAAATGTGTGAAACAAAATGCTTTGCATACAAGACATATTGCATTCAAGTCCAAAATACCATGGTATTTGGCAAAGCAAATGACAAAGGTTTCTAATAGGAATTCAAACCAATTTCACCATTGTCATGAGAGAAGCAAGGATATAGAAATTTCATTGATTTCAATTTAAGAACAACTATATCCAACTTTATAAGCTAAACATGTCATGAGCAACTTTGCACCCTATTTGATTTTTCCGGGAATGAAACCCGTATGATAGTAGACATGTTCAACCAATAAAGAAAGAGAGACATTTGGATTGTAAAATCCTTGAATGGATACTAGATCCTTTTTCATTTGAGTCTCATTAGCTTTTTCACACAAGTTTTTTTTTTTTTTTGCATTTAATAACGCAATTAACAATTCATGCTTTTTCATTTGAGCATGTTGTTTAAGAATCATCATGTCATGGAGATAATCATAGGTCATTCAAATCATACTTCCTACATACATCTCCTAGTCCAAAATGCATGTTTGAACATAAATATGACATGGATTGTAAACAAGCAAGGTTCACACTTATTGAATTGAAAACATATATACATATGTGCAACCAAGCTTACTCAAGCAATCAACCAAGAAGCATAAGATTTTTCAAATTTTTTGCAAGTGACAAGAATGCAAAAATAGCTCTCTTTGCTTGAGTTCCCCATATGGGGTTAGTATCATCCTTCATTAATGAAGGGTATGAGGTCCTATGGACCTACCAAGTCCATTTGACTTGGTTGAACCTATTTGAGACTTGTTAGTCTCATAGCAAGCGGGTTCATTTTTCCTTATCCACATAGATATAACATTTTTCTTCTTAGTGGTCAAAGGTTGCATGTCATTCACTAACCTAGGATTATTGACAAAAGATTTCCTAGGCTCATGCAAATGGGCTCTTCTTAGCCTCTTTTTCTTTATCATGCTATCAATCCTACAATGGTTAATGTACTTAAAGCACTTAGGCCTAATATGCCCATAAACACCACAATAATGACAAGTTGGTACAAAGTAAGAATTCATACCATGATCTTGTGAAGTCATTGGAGACTCATCATGCATTTGATGTCTCCTTTGGTGTTGAGTCGGTTCATGTCTTCTATTTGGTTGAACCGGAATGGGTTGCCTCCTTGGATTAGGTAGCATGTTTTGCCTCTTTTCATAGTGAGTCATTTGTTGAGGAGAGATGACTCGAGAGGCTCTAATCCGTTGAGCTTGGGGTTGTCTCGTTTTCACCACCTTCACTTGTGCATTTTTCGAACATTGTCCTAGTTCTAACTTCTTCCTAGGAGTTTGCACCGGTGACGCTTCTATCTTACCCAAACTCTTCACAAAGACGGTCTTCTTAGGAATAGAGCAATCCTTGCTCACTTCGAATCCAAGACCTCTTTTGTCACAAGGGCTTTTTCCTACACCAAGTATGTTGTCAAGTTTCTTGGTGCTTGTGGTCATTCTAGTCAATGACTCTTTGGCTTCAACAAGCTCTCTCTTCAAACCCTCTTCATTCCTCTTAGACAAAGCTAGCTCATCTTTTAGCTTGTCTTCTTCCACCATGGATCTTATCACTTCATCATTCAAGTGATCAACTTGTGTTGAAAGCCTAAGTAGTTCTTCCTTTAACCTTTGAATCTCTTTTCATTCTTTAACTTAGAGCTTTCAAAACTTTCAAAGTTGTCCTTAAGATCCATTTTCTCCACTTGCTTCTTTAGGAGGTCATTGTATGTTGTAAGCTCTAGATTTTCTTCCTCTAAAATCCTTAGAAATCTATCTTTCTTCTTCATGGAGCTTTCAACATTGACTATAAAGTTATGCATATCCATATTCTCTACATTTCCATTTGTAGAGTTAGATAAGGAGTCATCTCCACTAGTGTCATCTTCTAGGCTCTCCTCCTCTCTTATGGATCCAATTTCCTCATCAAGACCTTCACCTTGATCTCTTGAGTCAATAAGTGCCATATCCCAATGTGAAGCAACAACTATCTCCTCTAGAGCTACTTCTTCGACTTTCTCTTCTATGGGATCACTAGCAACGGAATTCTTACCAACAACTTCATTTTCTTCACAATTGGCACCCAATGCCTTGAAGTTATTGATAAGCTCATCATCACTTGATGACTTATCTCCTTCTTCGGAGTCATCACTTTCACTCCAAATGGCGGCCATCATTTTTCTCTCTTGTTCTTCAAATTCCCACAATCTAGTGAGATATGACCTATGCCACCACACTCATAGCATTGGATCCATTTCCTTTCACTATTCTCTTGCCTATGCTCAACCTTCTTGAAAGGAACCCTTTTCTTCAATTCTTGCCCTTTGGATGCATGACCCTTCTTCTCGAATTTTACAAACTTCTTGAATTTTCTCATTAAAAGTGCCATGTCTTCATCCGAGTCATCCTTGTCCTCCTTCTCAACCTTGGAAGCTCTCAAAGCAATCCCTTTTTGCTTCTTTGAAGGAGTGGAGCTAGGACCCTTCCTAGACTCGTAGGCGAGAAGTCTACCTATAACCTCGCTCGGCTTCATGTCCTTAAAATCACTATTTTCTTCTAAAGCCGTCACCTTAGACTCAAACCTCTCGGGAAGCGATCTCATTATCTTTTGCTTGATCCTTCTATCTGAGTAAGGGTCACCAAGTTGATGACTTTGGTTGACAATGTCCATCAACCTAATCTCGAAGTCGTTGAAGCACTCATTCTCCTCCATCCTAAGTGTCTCAAATTGAGTTTGGAGGACTTGAAGTTTGGAGTCCTTCACTACTTCGGTTCCCTCGTGTGCAACCTCTAAGATGTCCCATGCCTCCTTGGCTATCTTAGTGTTCTAAATCAGTTTGTACTGATTTTCATCCACTGCACATATGAGGGCGTGCCATGCCTTTTGATTCCACTTGGACAACTCAAACTCAGGTTGTGTCCACTGTGCCTTAGGCTTGAGCACTTCTTCTCCTCCACCCGTGGGAGTCATCATAGGAGGCGAATATCCATCTTCAATGGCCATCCATGCCCTATCATGGATTTGACACACATATGCCTCCATCTTCCCTTTCCATTGGGAGTAATTTATGCCTGTGAGGAGGGGTGGCCGTGTGCTTGAAGCACCCTCATGGTTGCCACCGAATCCACTCATTGTATCAAATGAATGAATGAAATGTATGCAAAATGTATGAATGAGCAAAAATCACACAAATGCACAACACACCTAAAATGAGCTAGGATCACCTAAGTATATCTAGGAACCCGCTCTGATACCAATTGAAAGTTCTCAAAATACTCGAGGCGTGTTCTTTATAAAGCTAGAGGGGGGGGGGGGGGGGGGGGGGTGAATAGATTTTAACTAATATTACCCAATTTTCGCATGCAAGTCAATTTTACGAAAATGCCCCTACTAGTCAAAAATACACACAAGTGTAATATAGTGCGGAATTTAAATAACACTTGATGTATACGTGGAAACCCAACCACTGGGAAAAACCACGGGCTGTATAGTGCGCCACACTCAGAACTCAAAATCACTAATTGAAATGAAGTTTACAACCTATGTAGACCTCGTCTAACATTCCGGTCTGTAACCCCTCACTTCTACCCAGCGGGCCTTTATTAGCAACCCTATTCCAATTTGCTTGAGGCCTAAGCACTCTTAGCCTCAAGACTTACTTCTCTATGAAGAGAAACAACCTATGTGAATATATATATGAATATTCAAATAACAAACAAGGCTAGGTAACCTTAGATGCTTATCTAGGATGATGATATAATCAATTTAATCAACCCTAGATATCAATTGCTAAATGACATGTCAAATAGCTTAGCTAATCAAGATTAATTAAAAACCTAATTAGCTATCACAAACAACACTCAATTAATTTTCATCACAAATAATCTCTAACTTGTATCTAGCATATAATCAAAAGCATACAAGTAATTAAAGAGATGTATTGATATGAAAAACACTAAAGTAATATGAAATTAGTGAAGAACATACCAAATAAGATGTGATGATTCAAAACCATGCATGGATCAATTCTATGAAGGCATAGAAGATCAAATATGAAATTTGATGCAAAAGGGGTTTGATTTGAGTGTTTAAAGATAGGTTCTTGATTTGATTTTTCTCAAAAATCTCTCTTGAAAGATTAGGGTTCTAATTGCTCAAGAAACTTATTCAGAGATTGAGAAAACAAGATATTTATAGACATCAAGAATTGGGCATGTGAAAAGACACTTTTGCCCCTGAAACGCACCGTTCGGCGGTTTCAATCGGCGGCCAGGCCGCCGATGACGACCGCCGAATTGAGCTCGTGAAGAACAGAGCATTAACGGCGGTTTCATTCGGCGGTTTCGTGACCGCCGATCCAACCGCCGAATCAAACCCGAGAGATTAAAATCGATCAGGTATGAACGGCGGTTTCGAACGGCGGTCGTGACCGCCGATCTGGACCGCATAATTGCTTCAGACCAATCTGGACTGAAACGGCGGTTTCATTCGGCGGCCAGGCCGCCGATCATAACCGCCGATCACCAACAATGGTGAAAACCAAGGAGAAGCCAAGGGCATTCTCCATAGGCGGTCTTCGCGCGAAACCAAGCACTAATTAGTGCAAGCGCGGACGTTTCCGAACAATATCGGGAAACGAATTATAAGGCACATATACACACAACAAGATATATCAACCAAAGTGCTAGTGTGTAAAGTGACATGTGAAGAGATGCACATAAAAATAAGCAAGTATGCAATCATAGCAAGAATGCTAAGTGAGTGTGTGCTACTAAATCTCTTCAAAGAAAAACAAGCACAAGAGATTATACCTTTGGCGTGCTTGTATCTTGAGGTCATGGAAGGGCCTTTGATCTTCAACACTAAACACTTAGACTACCCTTACATACAAAACCCCAACATGTGGTTTGACCACGAAATAAGCCAATCAACAAAACGGGAATCCTTACAACCTCGTCTAACACTCCGGTCTGTAACCCCTCACTTCTACCCAGCCGGCCTTTATTAGCAATCCTATTCCAATTTGCTTGAGGCCTAAGCACTCTTAGCCTCAAGACTTGCTTCTCAATGAAGAGAAACAACCTATGTGAATATATATGAATATTCAAATAACAAACAAGGCTAGGTAACCTTAGATGCTTATCTAGGATGATGAGATAATCAATTTAATCAACCCTAGATATCAATTGCTAAATGACATGTCAAATAGCTTAGCTAATCAAGATTAATTAAAAACCTAATTAGCTATCACAATCAACACTCAATCATTTTCATCACAAATAATCTCTAACTTGTATCTAGCATATAATCAAAAGCATACAAGTAATTAAAGAGATGTATTAATATGAAAAACACTAAAGTAATATGAAATTAGTGAAGAACATACCAAATAAGATGTGATGATTCAAAACCATGCATGGATCAATTCTATGAAGGCATAGAAGATCAAATATGAAATTTGATGCAAAAGGGATTTGATTTGAGTGTTTAAAGTTGAGTTCTTGATTTGATTTTTTCTCAAAAATCTCTCTTGAATGTTTAGGGTTCTAATGACTCAAAGAACTTGATTAGAGAATGAGAAAATAAGATATTTATAGACATCAAGAATTGGACATGTGAAAAGACAATTTTGCCTCTGAAACGCACCGTTCGGCGGTTTCAATCGGCGGCCAGGCCGCCGATAACGACCGCCGAATTGAGCTCGTGAAGAACAGAGCATCAACGGCGGTTTCATTCGGCGGTTTCGCGACCGCCAATCCAACCGCCGAATCAAACCCGAGGGATTAAAATCGATCAGGTATGAACGGTGATTTCGAACGGCGGTCGTGACCGCATAATTGCTTCAGACCAAACTGGACTGAAACGACGGTTTCATTCGGCGGCCAGGCCGCCGATCATAACCGCCGATCACCAACAATGGTGAAAACCAAGGAGAAGCCAAGGGCATTCTCCATAGGCGGTCTTCGCGCGAAACTAAGCACTCATTAGTGCAAGCGCGGACGTTTCCGAACAATGTCGGGAAACGAATTATAAGGCACATATACACACAACAAGATATATCAACCAAAGTGCTAGTGTGTAAAGTGACATGTGAAGAGATGCACATAAAAATAAGCAAATATGCAATCATAGCAAGAATGCTAAGTGTGTGTGTGCTACTAAATCTCTTCAAAGAAAACCAAGCACTAGAATTTATACCTTTGGCGTGCTTGTCCCTTGAGGTCTTGAAAGGGCCTTCGAGCTTCAACCTTAAACATTTAGACTACCCTTACATTCACAACCCAAACATGTGGTTTGTCCACGAAATAAGCCAATCAAGATATGGGAATCCTTACAGACACAATTACACACAACAAAATATAACAAATAAGTGCAAGTGTGAAATGTGACAAGTGAAGAGAATGCACACATATGCAATGTATGTTAAGTGTGTGTGTGCAACTAATCTCTTTAAAGAAAAGTAAGCACATAGAAATTTACCTTCGGTGCTTATTAAGACGAGGTCTTCAAAAGGCATGAGCAATAACAACAACACCTAAGCTACCTTTACAAAGAACCTCAACATGTGGTTTGTCCACGAAATGAGCCAATCAACAAATGGGAACCTTACAATCTCCCCCTTTGGCTATTTCGTGACAAAACCACCACTCACATTGATTCCTCACAAAAAAAATAGAAACTACGGGACTACAGTGATATTCTACATTACAAAGAGATAAGAAAATGCAACTTGAAGTCTTCAACCTCTCGTAGAATAATCAATCCCTGAAAATAAAGTTTCTAACATTTCCAATATAAGTAAAAAGTGAGATGAATCAAGTGAGAACAAAAACAAGCATTTGCATTTTTAAAAGATTAGGCACAACATTATGCAATGTATGAGTATGCAATGCTCCCCCTCAACGGGTTACTCCCCCTCAATGTATGTTCTCCTCAATCATGCACAATTGCTACTACAATTTGCAACTCCCCTTACCATATCCTACTCCCCCTTTTTGTCATGATATAGGCAAGAAAGTAGTCCCCAACCGGGTCACTCATAGCAACGA
Organism: Acer yangbiense; assembly: GCA_008009225.1. Taxonomy (NCBI): domain Eukaryota; kingdom Viridiplantae; phylum Streptophyta; class Magnoliopsida; order Sapindales; family Sapindaceae; genus Acer; species Acer yangbiense. Next base: position 11,750 of record VAHF01000198.1, on the reverse strand, counting down.
GAGATAGTAGCATGCAAGATATTTGCATAGTCAATATAAGTCACTTTATGCATCTCAATTAATTGGAGAGAGACAAGGAGATTTATTTGAGAAAATGTGTGAATCAAACATGCTTTGCATACAAGACATGTAGCATTCAAGTCTAAAATACAATGGTATTTGGCAAAGCAAATGACAAAGGGTTCTAATAAGTATTCAAACCAATTTCACCAAAGTCACGAGAAGAGCAAGGATATAGAGATTTTATTGATTACAATTTAAGAGCAACTATATCCAACTTTATAAGCAAAACATGGCATGAGTGACTTTACACCCTATTTGATTTTTCCGGATAAGATATCCGTATGATAGTAGCCATGGTTAACAAATAAAGAAAGAGAGACATTTGGAATTTAAATTCCTTTGAACGGATACTAGATCCTTTATTCATTTTGAGTCTCATAAGCTTTCACACAAGTTTTGCATTTTAAGAATATGCAATCATCAATTCATGCTTTTCATGTGAGCATGTTATATGAATTTCATGCTTTTTCATTTGACATTAGCATGTTATAAAAGAATCATCATGTCATGGAGATAACCATAGGTCATTCAAATCATACTTCCTATATACATCTCCTAGTCCAAAAATGCATGTTGGAACATAAATATGACATGTATTGTAAACAAGCAAGGTTCACACTTATTGAATTGAAAATATATATACATATGTGCAACCAAGCTTACTCAAACAATTAAAAGAAGAGGCATAAGTTATTTCGAATTTTTTGCAAGATACAAGAATGCAAAATAGCTCTCTTTGCTTGAGTTCCCTATATGGGTTCAAATATAAAACTCATCACTCCACAAGACATATCCCAATAGATCTACTTAGTGTTTTAAATCGAGTAGAATCTAAGGGTTTAGTAAATAGGTCCGCAAGTTGATCATTAGTACTTACATGTTCAAGTACAATGCATTTATTTTCAACAAGCTCTCTAATGAAGTGATGGCGGATGTCAATATGTTTAGTTCTAGAATGTTGCACCTGATTCTTGGAAATATTAATGGCACTCATGTTATCACAAAAGAGAGTGAGTGTACCTTGGTTGAATCCGTAGTCTACTAGCATTTGCTTCATCCATAGGAGTTGTGTGCATCCACTCCCGCGGCTATGTACTCGGCCTCGGCCGTGGACAAGGAAATCGAGTTTTACTTCTTGCAAAACCAAGACACCAAGTTGTTGCCTAGGAAGAAGCAACCGCCCGATGTGCTTTTCATATCATCACAATTTCCTGCCCAATCCGCATCACTAAAGCCTACAAGACTAGCATTAGTGTCAAAAGAGTACCAAATCCCATAGTTGGATGTCCCATTCACATAGTGAATGATTCTTTTTAAGGAAGAGAGATGGGACTCCTTGGGATCCGCTTGGTACCTAGCACACACACCCACACTAAAAGAGATATCGGGCCTACTTGCGGTCAAATAAAGCAAGCTACCTATCATGCCACGATATAACGTTTGTTCCACACTTTTACCACTAGCATCCTTGCTTAGCTTCAAGGTGGTACTCATGGGTGTATCACAATGTTTGGCATTTTCAAGACCAAACTTCTTCACTAGATTTTTAGCATATTTGGCTTGGGTTATGAAAATCCCATCATCTAATTGCCTAATTTGCAAACCTAGGAAGTAACTAAGCTCACCAACAAGACTCATCTCAAATTCATGAGACATGACATCAACAAATTGTTGGACCTTGGTGTTGTTGGTGGAGCCAAAAACTATATCATCAACATATATTTAAGCTATGAAAAGCTCAGCATTGTCTCTCTTGATGAATAGTGTCTTGTTAACACTACCCCTTGAGTAGTTATTGTCAACAAGAAATTGAGTGAGGCGCTCATACCAAGCCCTCTGTGCTTGTTTCAACCCATATAGAGCCTTCTTGAGGCGATAGACATGGTTGGGGTGGTGTGCATCCACAAACCCCTTGGGTTGTTCAACAAACACTTCCTCTTGCAAGAAGCCATTGAGGAAGGCACTCTTGACATCCATTAGGTGCAATTTGAACTTGTGCACACAAGAAATGGACAAGAGAAGCCTAATGGACTCTAACCGGGCAACAGGAGCAAATGTCTCCTCAAAGTCGATACCCTCAATTTGAGAGTACCCTTGTGCTACAAGTCTAGCCTTGTTCCGTACTATGTTTCCATCCTCATCGGATTTGTTCCTATAAATCCACATAGTGCCTATCACATTAGTGCTTTTAGGCCTAGGAACTAGAGTCCAAACCTCATTCCTTTCGAATTGGTTTAGCTCTTCTTGCATGGCAAGAACCCAAAATTCATCATTCAAGGCTTCATCAACCTTTTTGGGTTCAATTTGAGAGGTGTAGCATGTAAAGCTAATGAGATTAGCTATTTGACGCCTTATCCTAACACCCTCATTCACATCTCTAATAACATTTTTTTTGTTATGGAGTCTTCTAACCCATGGAGCGGGTTCATTATAGTCCAAGAAAGGGACTCTAGTAATAGGTTGTGTGACTTCATTATTGTCATTGGACGTCCCAACATTGGGAGTCACCACAACCCTCTCCAAAAGAGAGTCATCATCTAAAACTTCCTCCTCCTCATGGTCATTAGACTTGAGCCTTGTATCATCAATAACAACATTCGATGATTCCATGATGGTTCGAGTCTTCAAGTTGAAAACTCTATAGGCTCTACTATTCAAGGCATAGCCAATAAAGATACCCTCATCACTCTTAGCATCAAACTTGCCAAGTTGATCACGGTCATTCAAAATGTAGCATTTGCTTCCAAATGTGTGGAAGTAGCTAACATTTGGCTTCCTACCCTTCCATAACTCATAGGAGGTGTTTCTAGATCCGGGCCTTAGGAAAACACGATTCCCTATATAGCAAGCCGTATTGACGGCTTCGGCCCATAAGTTCCTAGGAACATTGTTGCTAAGCAACATCACTCGGGCCATCTCTTGAAGGACCCTATTCTTCCTCTCAACAACTCCATTTTGTTGAGGTGTCCTAGGAGCCGAGAACTCATGGGAGATGCCTAAGCTATTGCAATAGCTTTCAAATGAGGCATTCTCAAATTCCCTCACATGGTCACTTCTAATCTGTTTAATGCTTTTAATGTTAGAATTCATTTCATTTTGTATTTTAGTACAAAGCATTTTAAACTTATCAAAAGTTTCGGATTTTTCTCTAAGAAAATACGTCCATGTAAATCTAGAGAAATCATCAACACAAAAAAAAATGTATCTCTTTCCACCTTAACTCTCGGTTTGCATAGGACCCATGAGATCCATGTGGAGAAGCTCTAGGGGCTCCTTGGTGGAGAGATACTTGCCCTTTTTGTGCATGCTTTTGGTTTGTTTTCCTTGTTGGCAAGGTCCACAAACACCATTGGCTTTCTCCCCAAGCTTAGGGAGGCCACGCACACAATTAAACTTTCCAAGGGTTCATAAATCCCTAAAGTTCATGTGGCCAAGTCTTTCATGCCACAACTCAATTTGCTCATCCATGGACACATTGTTTGAGACTATTCTAGCTTCAAGACAATAGCAATTGTCACTAGATCTCATACCTTTCAACAAGGTTTGTCCATCGGGCTTTAGGATAGAGCAATCATCTTTACAAAATAAGACGGAATATCCTTCATCACTTAGATGTGAAATGCTTATTAAATTGGCTTTCAAGCCATCAACAAATAAAGCATCGGATAAGGAGGGTAATCCGGGAACGGAAATGGTTCCTTTCCCTACAACTTTCTTTTTGGATCTATCACCAAAAGTGACATATCCTCCTTCCTCCATAACATGAGTCTCGAAGAAACTCTTGTTTCCCGTCATGTGCCTAGAGCACCCACTATCTAAATACCAAAAATTCGAAGAATTTGCCTTCAAGGCGATTTGAGCAACATGGCAAACATTTTCATCCTTTCTAATCCACCTAGAAACAATCTTAGCTTTCTTAGTGGTCTTTGGTACATGGGCTCTAGATGTTCTAGGATCATGCATAACAATATTATCATTCCTAGGAACATGCATCATGGCTCTTTTCTTTTTCTTCTCAATCATGCTTCTAGTTTTGCACATTTTAATATATCGAAAGCAATGTGGTCTAATATGACCATCAAATCCACAAAATTGACATATAGGAGTAAAATAAGGAATCATACCTTGTCCTTGTCTTTGTGGATGAATGGGTTCAATTGGTCTTCGTTGTTGAACCAGTCTAGATTGCTTCCTAGCTTAAGGTTGCATGATTGGTCTCTTTCCTTTGTGAGCCACTTATGGAGGAGTGTTGGCTTGAGGGACCCTAGAGGGTTGAGCTTGAGTTTGCCTTCTTGGCCCCATCTTCACTTGTGCATTTGAACATTGTCCTATTTCTAACTTCTTTCTCTGAATTTGCACAAATGAAGTTTCTTCGTTCCTCAAACTCTTGACAAACACGGTCTTGTTAGAGGTTGAGATCTTCTTGCCATCTTCATACCCAAGACCCCTCTTGTCACATGGACTCTTTCCAACACCAAGCATATGGTCAAGCTTCTTGGTGCTAGAATCCATCCTAGTCATAGACTCTCTTACTTCTTCAAGCTCCCTCTTTAGACTTTCTTCATTTCTCCTAGATAAGACTAACTCCTCACTTAGCTTATCTTCCATCTTCTTGAATTTTTCCACTTGTTCACTTAAGTGGTCATTATGAGATAAAAGCTCAAGATTCTCTTCTCTCAACATCTTGATCTTTCTAGTGCTCTTGATTGCTAAATCATTAAACTCGGCATGGTATTTAGCAAGCACCTTTTTCTCCACAAATCCATTTATGGAGTTAGAAGAGGAATCCTTTCTTCTTCACTTGAGTCATTTTCCTCTTGACTCGTTTCCTCTCTTTCACTAGCAGTTTTGCTTTTATGGGAGGAGGCAAAAGCTAAGAGATTAGCCATGAGCTCTTCATCATCCGAAGACTCATCTCCCTCAATGGAGTCATCACTACTTCCACTCTAAGTGGTAGCCATCACTTTTCCCTTTTTCTTCTCATTGTGATTTGCACATTCGGAGGCAAAATGACATATGCCACCACACTCGAAGCATCGGACCCCTTTCCTTTCGGTCTTCTCTTTCTTAGGCTCAAACTTGTTGTAGGAACCCTTTTTCTTGTAGTTTTGACCTTCGGAACCAAAGTCATTTTTCCCGAACTTCATGACCCTCTTGAATCTCTTCACAAATAATGCAAGGTCTTCGTCCGAGTCATTCTTCTTTGCCTCATTTTCATCCTTGGAGGTTTTCAAAGCAATTCCTTTTTGCTTTTTAGGAGGTGTAGAGATAGGACCCTTCCTAGACTCATAAGCTAGAAGTCTCCCAATCACCTCACTCGGCTTCATATCCTTATATCCACTATTTTCTTCTAAAGCCGTTACTTTTGATTCAAACCTATCTGGAAGAGATCTCATAATCTTTTGCTTGATTCTCCTATCCGAATATGGATTACCAAGTTGATGACTTTGGTTGACTATGTCCATCAACTTGATCTCGAATTCGATGAAGCACTCATTCTCCTCCATCTTAAGCATCTCGAATTGAGTTTGAAGGACTTTAAGCTTAGAGTCTTTCACCACTTCGGTTCCCTCATGTGCAATCTCTATGATGTCCCATGCCTCCTTAGCTATCCTAGTATTTTGAATCAATTTATATTGATTTTTGTCCATTGCACATAGGATGGCATGCATCGCCTTCCTATTCCACTTTGAAGCCTCAAACTCTTGCGCGTTCCATTGCGCCTTAGGCTTCAATACTTCTTCTCCTCCACCCACGGGAGTCATCTTGGGTAGATCATATCCGTCTTCCACCGCCATCCATGCACGGTCGTGAATTTGACATATGTAGGATTCCATCTTCCCTTTCCATTGGGAATAGTTCAACCCGGTAAGAAGTGGAGGCCTTGTGCTAGAAGCACCCTCGTTGCCACCACCATTTCCACCATTTCCACTCATAGTGTTTATGAATGAATGATGAATGATCAAAAAATCACACAAAATGCAAAACACACCAAAATAAGCAAGGATCACCTATGTATATCTAGAAACCCGCTTTGATACCAATTGAAACAAATTATAGCACGGTGTGTATAAAACTATCTAGAGGGGGGTGAATAGATTTTAGGCTTATTACCCAATTTTTCGTGTTTAGTCAAAATTACGAAATTACCCCTAAATAGATAAAGCAATAAATCAAGTATAAAATACGGAAATTAAATAACACTTGATTTTTACGTGGAAACCCTCACGGGAAAAACCACGGGCTAGTAAGTAAGCCACACTCGAACCTCGAATCCACTAAATGTGTAACACGATTACAACCTAATCCCGGAAGTAATCACACACTTACCTAATCCTGGTATAAGCGAACCTAGTCCGATTGCTTGCGAATTAAGCAACCTAATCCCGGTCACAACACAAAACTTATTCTCTAAAAAGAGATTAACACCCTAAGTGAATATATGAATATTCAAATGCAACATAGAGCAAGGGAAACCCTATATGCTTATCTAAGATGATGAATTTGCAATTAAAAACAATCCTAGATATTAAAGCTAAATGATATGTCAATTAGCTTAAATAATCATAGATTATAGAAACCTAGATATCTATCACAAAGCAACACTCACTCAAATCAACACAACAATCTCTATCTTGAATATTAGAATATAATCTAAGAACAATCAAGTAATAAAAGAGATACCATAATAAATTAAACACTAATTATGTATGATAATAGTGAAAAACTTACCAAAGCAAGTGTGATGATGAAAGACCCATGCAAGCAAGCATCCTAGATATGCTAGAGAATGCTAGATGAACTTTGATGCAAATGGATTTTGGTTTGAGTGTTTAATGAGCAAACTTGGTTGCTTTCTCTCTTAAAAATCTCTCTTTTTAAAGTAGGGTTCTTGATGATTAAAGAGTCACATTCAGAACAAGAGAAAGTGATGTATTTATAGGCATGAAAAACAGAGCATGTGAAAAGACAAGTTTGCCCCTGAACGCACCGATCAGCGGTTTCAATCGGTAAAATCAATCAGGTCTTGAACGGCGGTTTCCAACGATGGTCGTGACCGCCAATCGTAACCGTAGAATTGCTCCAAACACTTCTGGAAGCAAACAGCGGTTTCATTCGGCGGCCAGGCCGCCGATCACCAACAAAGGTGAAAACCAAGGAGAAACCAAGGGCATTCTCCGTAGGTGGTCCTCGCGCTAAACCAAGCACATTCTAGTGCATGTGCGGACGTTTCCGAAAACTATCGGGAAACGAATTACAAGACAACAAGACACAATTACACACAACAAAATATAACAAATAAGTGCAAGTGTGAAATGTGACAAGTGAAGAGAATGCACACATATGCAATGTATGTTAAGTGTGTGTGTGTGCAACTAATCTCTTTAAAGAAAAGTAAGCACATAGAAATTTACCTTCGGTGCTTATTAAGACGAGGTCTTCAAAAGGCTTGAGCAATAACAACAACACCTAAGCTACCCGTACAAAGACACCAACATGTGGTTTGTCCACGAAATGAGCAATCAACAAATGGGAACCTTACACATATCATGGACCCTTCTTTTCACTATTCTCTTGCCTAGGCTCAAAACTCTTAAAGGGAACCTTTTTCTCAAGTCTTGGCCTTTGGATCCAAAGCCCTTTTTCTCGAACTTGACGAATTTCTTGAATCTTCTTAGCAACAGAGCAATGTCTTCGTTCGAGTCCTCCTTTCAAACCTTGGAAGCTTTCAAAGCAATCCTTTTTTCCTTTTTAGGAGGTGTAGTACTAGGAGCCTTCTAGACTCATAGATGAGGAGTCTTCCAATTACCTCACTCGGCTTCATGTCCCTTATAAATAATTTTCTTCTAAAGCCGTAACTTTTGATTCAAACCTAGTGGGGAGAGACCTTATAATTTCGCTTAACTCTCCTATCCGAATAAGGATCACCGAGTTGATGGCTTTGATTGACAATATCATCAACTTGACTTCAAAGTCATTGAAGCATTCGTCCTCCTCCACTTAAGCAACTCGAATTGCATTTGAAAGACTTGTAGTGGAATCCTTGACGACATCAGTTCCTCGTGTTGCAAACCTCTAGAATATCCCATGCCTCCTTGGCTATCCTAGTGCTGAATCAGTTTGTATGATTTCATCCACTGCACATAGAAGAGCGTGCCATGCCTCCTATTCCATTTGGAAGTCTTAAACTCTTAGGGACCATGAGCCTTAGGTTGAGTACTTCTTCTCCACCACCCGGGGTAGTCATCTTAGGAGCCACATACCCATCTTCAATTGCCATCCATATCTATCATGGATTTGACACAAGTATGCTTCTATCTTGCCTTTCATAAGGCATAATTACACCGGTGAGGAGAGGAGGTCGTGTACTTGACGTACCCTCATGGTTGCCCCATATCCACTCATGTATAATAGTGAATGAAAAATGAATGCAAAATGTATGAATGAGCAAAAATCACACAAATGCAAAACACACCAAAAATGAGCTAGGATCACCTAAGTATATCTAGGAACCGCTTGATACCAATTGAAAGGAACGAATAAAAGCTCGGTGTGTAGGATAAATATATCTAGAGGGGGGGTGAATAGATTTTAAGCTTTATTACCCAATTTTCGCATGCAAGTCAATTTTACGAAAATGCCCATATTAGTCAAAAAGACAAATAAGTGTAATATAGTGCGGAATTTAAATAACACTTGATATATACGTGGAAACCCAACCACTGGGAAAAAACCATGGGCTGTATAGTGTGCCACAGTCGAACCTTTAAATCCACTAATTGAAATGGAGTTTACAACCTATGTAGACCTCGTCTAACACTTCGGTCAATAACCCCCCACTTCTACCACACGGGCCTTTAAAAGTGGCTCTAGTCCCATGCTTGAGGCCTAAGCAAATCTTAGCTCAAGACTTAATTCTCAATGAGAGATTATGCAACCTATGTATATCTAGGAACCCGCTCTGATACCAATGAAAGGAACAATACTCGGTGTGTACACTATATATCTAGAGGGTGGGTGAATAGATTTAACTAAATTTATCCAATTTTGTGTATAGTCAAGATTATGAAAATAACCTTAATAGTCAATAATATAGTAAGTGTTAATGGTGCGGAAATTAAATAACACTTGATATATACGTGAAACCCAACCACTAGGAAAAAACCACGGGCTGTTTAGTGCACACACTCGAACCTCGAAATCCACTAATTGAAATAGAGTTTACAACCTATGTAGACCTTGGCTAACACTCCGGTCAATAACCCCCCACTTCTACCACACAGGCCTTTAAAAGGGCTCTAGTCCAAATTGCTTGAGGCCTAAGCAATCTTAGCCCCAAGTCTTAATTCACTAAAGAAATCAGGCTTTTATAACGAGACATCCATAACGGCACAAGGAGCCCGTTTTGATAAGTAATATCAACAACGGGCCTTTAAATGCCGTTGCCAAAAATCACTGAAAATATTTCCACCACGGGCCCTTATATGCCCATTGTGGATATGTTTTATTGACAACGGGCATTTATAGGCCCGTTTTGAATAATCTCATAACAACAACGGGTAGATAAAGGCTCGTTGTTGATATTCTAGTGCCTGTTGTAAAACAAAAATCCCCTAATTGCAAACCCTAACATATCTCTTCTCTCTCGATCGACCTCTCGATCCATCTCTAGCTTCTCTCTAGATCGACCTCCTCAGCCTCGTTGTAGATCGTGAGATTGAAAATCCCCATCTTCCTCTTGTGAAATTCCGACAACTTCCTCCTCTTCGACCTCCCCTCAGCTCGCCACTTTTCTTCCCAATCCTCCAACACAGTCGCGCTTCTCTCTCTAGCCTCCACGAATCTTTACCAGAAAACCCCCATGTACGTTTACGATTTCAACAAAATCTGCTCGGGTAAGAATAGTTTCCAACACCTTGCCCTGAAATTCGAAGGTGTACGATTATATAGTGAATTTATTTCATATCAGTTGGTTTGGCACTGGAATTCTTTATGAAATTATAAACTTATTTATTATTTTTATAATAATATATGTGTTATAGGATGAAGTCATGAGAAAGATCAATCTTATAAGAGGCTGAAAGTGGAGGCTGAGAAGTGTTTAGTGTAGAGTGAGAGATTTAGTAGAGAGAAGGATGATGAGAGATGGTATGTCAACTCTGAGGGTTCATTTTATTTTTGTCGATTTTTGCAACTTTTGTGCTTAATTTGTCTGTTTCTTTTTTGTACTTGATAAGGGGAGCTTGTGTTTTCGTTTGCTTAACTAGGGGTTTATTTTTGTGCCTTTTGGTGGAAAAATAGCAGTGTTTGAAATGATATTTTATATTTCTCTTTTGCGATGGCTATTGGGTTGCTAGGAAAATGAATGGATTGCTTTATTCAGGCAAAGCTTGGAAATTTTGGGTTACTTTAGAGGAATAAAGCTTCAGTTTAAATTTTGTAGTTTTTAGAACTGGGTTTTTGTTTTTGTGTAGGAAGTTGGGAATCAGGAAAAAGTGGAGTTTGCATAGAAGTGTTAGGTCTCTTCTTGTGGATAATGCAAGTATTTGACAAAAAATTTAAATGTTAGGCGGATAGTTCTGGCGAAGAGAAGCTCAAATGGGGGTGAAGATGGCCTGGTTTGGATGGAGTTTTGAGGTTTCTTGTGGAGCTCTCCTTAGGTTTTTTTTTTTTTTTTTTTTTTTTTCCTTTTTGCTTGCTGCATTTTTCTTTTTGAGGCATTTTTGGTTGGTTGTTGTCTCTTGACGTAGCAGAAGCTTAGTAGTTCTCGAATCCACGGGAGAATTGGTGTTCAAAGAACGATTTTATTGATTATGAAAAAGTTACAAAACCTTTCCTGATGAAACAAATTATAGCACGGTGTGTATAAAACTATCTAGAAGGGGGGTGAATAGATTTTAAGCTTATTACCCAATTTTTCGTGTTTGGTCAAAATTACAATATTACCCCTAAATAGATAAAGCAATAAATCAAGTATAAAATGCGAAAATTAAATAACACTTGATTTTTACGTGGAAACCCTCACGGGAAAAACCACGGGCTAGTAAGTAAGCCACACTCGAACCTCAGAATCCACTAAATGTGTTAAAACAATTACAACCTAATCCGGAAGTTGGAAGTAATCACACACCTACCTAATCTGGTATAAGCGAACCTAGTCCGATTGCTTGCAATTAAGCAACTAATCCCGGTCACAAACACAAAACTTAATTCTCTAAAAAGAGATTAACACCCTAAGTGAATATATGAATATTCAAATGCAAATAGAGCAAGGGAAACCTATATGCTTATCTAAGATGATGAATTTGCAATAAAAAACAATCCTAGATATTAAAGCTAAATGACATGTCAATTAGCTTAGATAATCATAGATTATAGAAACCTAGATATCAATCATAAAAAAACAACACTCAATCAAATCAACACAACAATCTCTATCTTGAATACTAGAATATAATCTAAGAACAATCAAGTAATAAAGAGAGCCATAATAAATAAACACTAATTATGTATGATAATAGTGCAAAAAATTACCAAAGCAAGTGTGATGATGAAAGACCCATGCAAAGCAAGCATCCTAGATATGCTAGAGAATGCTAGTGAACCTAGTCCGATTTGCTTGCGATCTAAGCAACTAATCCCGGAAGCTACACAAAAGACTTACTTTCTCAATGAAGAGAATAAGA
>VAHF01000197.1:0-172877 GCA_008009225.1 Acer yangbiense | reverse complement strand
TTGATATTTACGTGGAAACCCTCACGGGGAAAAACCACGGGCTAATAAGTGCGCTACACTCGAACCTCAAATCCACTAAATGTGTTGAAGATTACAACCTAATCCCGGTAAGTAATCACACACCTACCTAATCCCGGTATGAGTGAACCTAGTCCAATTGCTTGTGATTTACGCAACCTAATCCCGGAAGCTACACAAGTCTCACTTCTCAATGAAGAGATAAAGATCCTATGTGAATATATGAAATATCCAAAAAGCAATAAAGAGCTAGGGAACCCTATATGCTTATCTAGGATGACAATATGGCAATTAAAATAATCCTAGATATTAATAGCTAAATGACATGTCAAAAAGCTTAGCTAATCAAGATTAAGCAAAAACCCAATTAGCTATCACAATACAACACTCAATCATATTCATCACAAATAATCTCTAACTTGTATTTAGCATATGATCTAAAAGCATACAAGTACTTTAAAGAGATGTTTTAATATGAAAAACACTAAAATTAGATGAAGTTAGTGAAAGACATACCAAAGAAGATGTGATGATGCAAAACCATGCATGGATGATTGCAAGATGTTCTTTTATGCATAAAGGAATGTATTTGAGAGTTTAAAGAAGAGTTCTTGAGAATTTTTCTCTTGAAAAATATTCTAAGGAAAATATATGATATTTTGAACTCAACTAACTAACCTAAAAACATAGAGTTGTATATATAGAGGCCATAAGTAAAGTGTGGTCGTTTCAAAAAATCGCACCAAAAAATGCCTTGTGCGCTAGTGAGCTGCGCTGGTGGACCAGCGCACGACCAGCGCAAAGCCAACTTTTGCACGGTGCATTGGTCGACCAGCGCACGCGAAGGGTGCATGACCAGCGGCAAACCACTGGGCGATTTGCACTGGTGAGGGATGCGCATGACTAGGGGCGCAAGACCAGCGACAGAGACCTGGACGATCTGTGCTGGTGAGCTTGCACTGGACGACCAGCACATGACCAGCGACAGAGAACTGGGAGTTCTGCGCTGGTCTGGCGCATGACCACCAGCGCACAGCCCACTCCCTTGAACCCCATACACAAAATGCAAGGATAAAAAGGTAAAGAAAATGCATCCTAAAAGCCTAACATGATATGTCATTTTAATCACAAGATGCAATCAATACTTATGCAAGAAGAGAGATTAAATAATCAATAATGCACACATAATACAAACACAACATTCAAGAAAAAGAATTATGCAAGTGTTGTGTGTGTGTGCAACTACATCTCTTCAAAGCAAAGTAAGCACTAGAAATTTACCTTTGGTGCTTCTTCTCTTGAGGTCTTAAGAGCCTAAACTACCCTTACAAAAACCCCAAATGTGGTTTGTCTATGAAATAAGCCAATCAATAAACTGAGACCTTACAATCTCCCCCTTTGACTATTTCGTGACAAAACCACCACTCACATAAATCCTCACAACATAATTGAAGCTACGGGATATGACACGCCTAAACCGGTTCTACAAATGTCACTATAATTTAACCTATTCTACCTCAGTTGTATTAAAGGGGCGTGCGAGTCTGGTGACCCTATTGCAAGTGCACAAGTCGTTATGCTAGTATAGTGTACAAAGTAAGGGTATCGGTCCACAGGGAAATCTAGTAACTGGTAAATGCTAGGATTAGTGATCGTTCTAAGGAATTAAACAAATGTGATGATAAACGATTATAATTGATAAGCTAAGATGCTAGGGAATGTATGAAATCAATAATGATGCACCACAAATAACCACCTTCATGCAACAAAGATCAAATCACTAGTGTTGTTTCACTTATGCCCTCGGCACAATCAACCATCCACTGAATGAATCCCCTAAGTTTAGATTAATCATTAATGAATGTAAGTTGTGGAACTAAATTGACAGAACGTATTCTTAGGATTTTGTATGAACAACACATTCTAATCTAGGAGTTTTTACTAACCATACTTAATTCAAACATTATGAACTTAGTATTTCATTACTTTACAATAACAAACTCCATGCTTCTAAGATTATGAGATATATGACATGATTTCATCAATTCAAGCATACAAACACAAGTGATGCATATAAGAAAAAGTGGTAATAAGTGATTACATCAATACTTTCATAGATTCCCCAACAAAGTGTTTAGTTACGCATGATCATTAAGTATAGCATATTAATGAACAAAAGGAAGAAATTGTAAGGATTCCCTTTTGTTGATTGGCTTATTTCGTGGTCAAACCACATGCTGGGGTTTGGTTGTAAGGGTAGTCTAGGTCATTAAGGTTGAAGATCAAAGACCCTTTTCAAGACCTCAAGAGGACAAGCACCAAATGTATATCTTGTGCTTACTTTGGCTTGAAGAGATATAGTTGCACACACACACAACATGCATAACTCTTATTCTTGAATGTTGTGTTTATATTTTGTGTGCATTGTGCTTTATTGTTTATTCAATGTCTCTTCTTGCATTAAATTGATTGCATCTTGTTTTATGAAATGCCGTGACATGATAGGCATTAGGATGCATTCAATACCCACACTTGCACTTCATGTATGTTAGCTTGTAGTGTGGTGTAATTCGTTTCCCGAAGGATGTTCAGAAACGTCTGCGCGTGCACGTTGATGTGCTTTGTTTTACGCGATGATCGCCGGTGGAGATGCCTTTGGCTTCTCCTTGGTTTCACCATTTTTGGTGCAACGGCGGTTACGTTAGGCGGCCTGGCCGCCGTTCGAAACCGCCGAATGAGACCTGATTGAAATATATCTCTCGGGTCCAAAACGGCGGTTGGGATCGGTGGTTTAGAAACCGCCGAACGAAGTCGCCGAAGTTCCCCTGTTCCGCTCGGGAGCCATTCGGCGGTTCAATTCGGCGGCCTGGCCGCCGATTGAAACCGTCGATTGGTGCGTTTCAAGGGCAAAATTGTATTTTCACCTGCCCTGTTTTTGGTCTCTATAAATACATCCTTATCTCTGGTTCAGAATACAAGTCTTGTATCCCAAGAACCCTAGAGAGATATTTAGAGAGACTTGAGAGAAAAAGCTTAAAGATCACATCTTTAATTCTCTAAACCCATTCCCACATGCACAAATCATCATCTAGGCATCATCTAGGTTCATCTAGTATATGCTAATGCATGGGTCTTCTTCAACACACATGGTATGATTTGTTGAACACTTTTATCTTACATAATTAGTGTTTCTACTTATCAATTTTATCTCATATTTTACTTATATGTGTTTAGATTAATTTCTACATATAAGATTAAGATTATGTGTTGATTGGGTTATTATTTGTTAGCTAGGCTTTAATGTTCATATGCCATCTAGCTAATTGATCTCATTTGTTGATTGAGATTATTTTTCATAGCTTATTTGATTAGGTCATTATTGCCTAAAAGCTATGCCATGAACATTCTTGTGTGATGTATTGATAACTAGGTTGATAGATTGTTTTTTTAATCAACTAGTTAATCCTTTGAATGTTTGTGGGTTTTATATGATAGCTTTGTATCTAGGATTGGTTATCCTTTACTTAGCTAAAGTTATATGCCATGTCATATAGCTATATGTGATATCTAGGATTGATTATATTGTCATCTTATAATCCTAGGTAAGCATTTAGAGTACCCTAGCTCTTATTGCATTAATTGAATATTCATACATATTCACATAGGGTTGTGCATCTCTTTTGAGAGATTGAAGTCTTGGTCTAGGGTTGCTATTACAGGCCCGCTGGGTAGTAGTGGTGGGTTACAGACCGGGATTGGCTGTAAACATCATTACAAGTAGTGACTTTGAGGATCAAGCAAATTGGACTAGAGCCGCTATAAAAGGCCCGCGTGGTAGATTAGAGGGTGCTCACGCCAAGAGT
Source organism: Acer yangbiense (assembly GCA_008009225.1). NCBI lineage: Eukaryota > Viridiplantae > Streptophyta > Magnoliopsida > Sapindales > Sapindaceae > Acer > Acer yangbiense. Next base: position 168,996 of record VAHF01000197.1, on the reverse strand, counting down.
AGTGTATCAGGGGATATCACTAGGGATTGAACCAAGAGTGGCGAGTGGTAGTGTCCATAGCCTGAGGTTATCTAGGGTGAGGGTCCGAGAATCACTTGAGGGTGTAACCGTCTTTTCATATAGTGGATTTCGAGGTTCGAGTGTGGCGCACTTACCAGCCCGTGGTTTTTCCCTGTTGAGGGTTTCCACGTAAACATCAAGTGTCATTTATTATTTCCGCATCTTATTACACTTGTATGTATTTTTTGACTAGTAGGGGCATTTTCGTAAAATTGACTTGCATGCGAAAATTGGGTAATAATTAGATAAAATCTATTCACCCCCCCTCTAGCTTTATATATAACACACCGTATTCTTTTCAATTGGTATCAGAGCGGGTTCCTAGATATACTTAGGTGATCCAAGCTCATTTTTGGTGTGTTGTGCATTTTGTATGATTATTGTTTTTGACATACATCTTGCATTCTTCTCATTTGCATTCATTCAACGCAAACACTATGAGTGAATTTGAGAGAGAAGAAAATAACTCCGATGAGGAGATGTCCCTCTAAGGTGAGAGAGGAGACGAAGATGAAAGGGCGTTGCTCACATCACCAAAGAGCTTCAAGCCCAAGCCTTCCTCAATCTTGGTCTAACCAACCAAGAAGGCTAACTTCCCTCAACCTACGATCTTAATAGGGAAGTGTTCAATCATGCAAGCTCAACCGAGCAAGCAACATTGTCTTGGTCATCATCAAAGGAGGAGAGATCCTATCCAACTACCAAGACAACCACAACGACAAGGGAAAGCATTCTTGCATGCTCAAGGGAATGGTATAATTCCTAACCTTATCTCCTCTTGTCATTTGTGTGGTATTGTTGGCCATGTTAGACCAAGTTGCTTGCATTACATTTAAATATGTAATCTTATATGAATGATTGAAAAGAAAAAGGCTAGAGCTAAGATGCATGTCCTTAAAAAGGAAGAAAATCATTTGCATGATCCTTTGCCATCTAGAACTCTAGAACCTATGACCACTAGGTATGTTATTGAGACACCTAAGTGGATTAGAAAAGACGAACCCGCTTGCTACGAGATAAACATGTCTCAAATAGGTTCAACTAGGTCCTATGGACTTGGTAAGTCTTTTAGACCTCATACCCTTCTTTGAAGTGGTATGGAAATTTGACCCCATATGGGGAACTTAAGCAAAGAGAGCTATTTTGCATCTTGTCACTTGCAAAAAATTTGAAATATCTTATGCTTCTCTTTTTGTTGCTTGAGTTAGCTTGGTTACACTATGTATATATTTTTTCTATTCAATAAGTGTGATCAATGCTTGTATTGCAATCCATGTCATATTTATGTTCAAACATGCATTTTTGGACTAGGAGATATATACATAGGATAAAATTTGAATGACCTATAATGATCTCCATGACATGATGATTGATAAAATAACATGCTAAATGCTAATCTTAAAAAGCATGTTTTGATGATTGCATTTCTTAACTGCAAAAAATGTGTGAAAAAGCTTATGAGATTCAAATGAAAAAGGATCTTGTATCCATTCAAGGATTTTACAATCCAAATGTCTCTCTTTCTTTATTGGTTGAACATGTCTACTATCATACGGATATCTTATCCGGAAAAATCAAGTAGGGTGCAAAGTCGCTCATGACATGTTTGGCTTATAAAGTCGGATATAGTTGTTCTTAAATTGAAATCAATGAAAACCTATATCCTTGCTTCTCTCTTGACATTGGTGAAATTGGTTTGAATTCATATTGAAAACCTTTGTCATTTGCTTTGCCAAATACCATGGTATTTTGGACTTAAATGCTACATGTCTTGTATGCAAAGCAATTTTTTGATTCACACATTTTATTTAAATAAATCTCCTTGCTTCTCTCCAATAAATTGAGATTGCATAAAGTGACTTATATTGATTATGCATATACTAGAATGCTACTATCTCTCTTTGCCTTGAGTGACCCGGTTGGAGACTACTCCTTTGTCTATATCATGACAAAAAGGGGGAGTAGGTTGTGGTAAGGGGAGTTGCAAATTGTAGTAGCAATTGTGCATGTTGGGGAGAATACTAATTGAGGGGGAGTAACCCTTTGAGGGGGAGCATTTGCACATTCATACATTGCATGATGTTGTACCTAAATGCTTAAATGCAAATGCTTGTTTTATCTCACTTGATTCATCTCACCTTTTCTTGTATTGGAAAGTATAGAAACTGTGCTTTCAGGGATTGATTGTTCTACTTGAGATTGAAGACTTCAAGACTATTTATCTTATCTCTTTGTAAAGTAGAAAATCATAGTAGACCTGTAGTTTCTATTATGTTGTGAGGAATCAATGTGAGTGGTGGTTTTGTCACGAAATAGCCAAAGGGGGAGATTGTAAGGATTTCCTTTTGTTGATTGGCTTATTTCGTGGTCAAACCACATGTTGGGGTTTGGTTGTAAGGGTAGTCTAGGTCATTAAGGTTGAAGATCAAAGACCCTTTCCAAGACCTCAAGAGGACAAGCACCAAAGGTATATCTTGTGCTTACTTTGGCTTGAAGAGATATAGTTGCACACACACACAACATGCATAACTCTTATTCTTGAATGTTGTGTTTATATTTTGTGTGCATTGTGCTTTATTGTTTATTCAATGTCTCTTCTTGCATTAAATTGATTGCATCTTGTTTTATGAAATGCCATGACATGATAGGCATTAGGATGCATTCAATACCCACACTTGCACTTCATGAATGTTAGCTTTTAGTGTGGTGTAATTCGTTTAACGAAGGATGTTCGGAAACGTCCGCGCGTGCACGTTGATGTGCTTTGTTTTGCGCGATGATCGCCGGTGGAGATGCCTTTGGCTTCTCCTTGGTTTCACCATTTTTGGTGAAACGGCGGTTACGTTTGGCGGCCTGGCCGCCGTTCGAAACCGCCGAATGAGACCTGATTGAAATATATCTCTCGGGTCCAAAACGGCAGTTGGGATCGGCGGTTTATAAACCGCCGAACGAAGTCGCTGAAGTTCCCCTGTTCCGCTCGGGAGCCATTCGGCGGTTCAATTCGGCGGCCTGGCCGCCGATTGAAACCGCCGATCTGTGCGTTTCAAGGGCAAAATTGTATTTTCACCTGCCCTATTTTTGGTCTCTATAAATACATCCTTATCTCTGGTTCAGAATACAAGTCTTGCATCCCAAGAACCCTAGAGAGATATTTAGAGAGACTTGAGAGAAAAAGCTTAAAGATCACATTTTTAATTCTCTAAACCCATTCCCACATGCACAAATCATCATCTAGGCATCATCTAGGTTCATCTAGCATATGCTAATGCATGGGTCTTCTTCAACACACATGGTATGATTTGTTGAACACTTTTATCTTACACCAATTGAAAAGAATACGGTGTGTATAATATATAAAGCTAGAGGGGGGTGAATAGATTTTATCTAATTATTACCCAATTTTCGCGTGCATGTCAATTTTACGAAAATACCCCTAGCAAGTCAACAATACATACAAGTGTAATAAGATGCGGAAATAATAAATGAAACTTGATGTTTACGTGGAAAACCCAACCACTGGGAAAAACCACGGGCTGTATAGTGTACCACACTCGGAACTCGAAATCACTAATTGAAATGAAGTTTACAACCTATGTAGACCTCGTCTAACACTCAGGTTTGTAACCCCTCACTTCTACCCAGCGGGCCTTTATTAGCAACCCTATTCCAATTTGCTTGATCCTCGAAGTCACTACTTGTAATGATGTTTACAGCCTAATCCCGGTCTGTAACCCACCACTACTACCCAGCGGGCCTGTAATAGCAACCCTAGACCAAGACTTCAATCTCCCAAAAGAGATGCACAACCCTATGTGAATATGTGTGAATATTCAATTAATGCAATAAGAGCTAGGGTACTCTAAATACTTATCTAGGATGATGATATATTCAATTTAAATCAACCCTAGATATCAATAGCTAAATGACATGTCAAATAGCATAGATAATCATAGATTATAAAAACCTAGATATCTATCAAAAACAACACTCAATCAATTCATCACAAATAATCTCTTTTCTTGTATTTAGCATATGATCTAAAACATACAAGTAATTTAAAAGAGATGGCTTGGTATTTAAAATACTAAAATAAGATGAAATTAATCAAAATCTTACCAAGCAAGTTGTGATGATGCAAACCCATACATGGATGCACTCTATATAGACATAGGAGATGCAATATGAAATTTGATGCAAAAGGGGTTTGATTTGAGTGGTTAAAGTTGAGTTCTTGATTTGATTTTCTCTCAAAATCTATCTTTGAAGATTAGGGTTCTTAAGAGTCAAAGAACTTAATCAGATCATGAGAAAGTTAGATATTTATAGACATCAAGAACAGGGCAAGTGAAAAGACAATTTTGCCCCTGAAATCGCACGATCGGCGGTTTCATTCGGCGGCCAGCCCGCCGAATTGAACCGCCGAATGGCTCCCCGAGCGGAACAGGGGAACTTCGGCGACTTCATTCGGCGGTTTCTAAACCGTCGATATTAACCACCGTTTTAGACCCGAGAGATATATTTCAATCAGGTCTCATTCGGCGGTTTTGAACGGCGGCCAGGCCGCCGAACGTAACCGTCGTTTCACTAAAAATGGTGAAACCAAGGAGAAGCCAAAGGCATCTCCACCGACGATCATCGCGTAAAACAAAGCACATCAACGTGCACGCGTGGACGTTTCTGAACATCCTTCTGGAAATGAATTACACCACACTAAAAGCTAACATACATGAAGTGCAAGTGTGGGTATTGAATGCATCCTAATGCCTATCATGTCACGGCATTTCATAAAACAAGATGCAATCAATTTAATGCAAGAAGAGACATTGAATAAACAATAAAGCACAATGCACAAAAAATATAAACACAATCATTCAAGAATAAGAGTTATGCATGTTGTGTGTGTGTGCAACTATATCTCTTCAAGCCAAAGTAAGCACAAGATATACCTTTGGTGCTTGTCCTCTTAAGGTCTTGGAAAGGGTCTTTGATCTTCAACCTTAATGACCTAGACTACCCTTACAACCAAACCCCAACATGTGGTTTGACCATGAAATAAGCCAATCAACAAAAGGGAATCCTTACAATCTCCCCCTTTGGCTATTTCGTGACAAAACCACAACTCACATTGATTCCTCACAACATAATAGAAACTACAGGTCTAGTATGATTTTCTACTTTACAAAGAGATAAGATAAATAGTCTTGAAGGCTTCAATCTCAAGTAGAACAATCAATCCCTGAAAGCACAGTTTCTATACTTTCCAATACAAGAAAAGGTGAGATGAATCAAGTGAGATAAAACAAGCATTTGCATTTAAGAATTTAAGTACAACATCATGCAATGTATGAATGTGCAAATGCTCCCCCTCAAAGGGTTACTCCGTATTCTTTTCAGAAATAATACCCTCGAAGAATCAAGACCGATCTCTCCTTCCTCCACAGCAATACAAACCAAATAATCACAATAACCTTCAAGAGATTGATGAGCAAGATACTTACTAAGATTAGTATCTTTTCTACAAAGATTACAAGTGATGAACTACTTGAATCTCTAGGCTATTCTATGATTAATTATCTAAAAACTACTAAGAACTATTCTAAACTATATATATTTCACACTTGTTCAGTAGGAGAAAGAAGTATATATATGTCTTCTTCAAATGAGGCAAGAAGTGCCAAATTTGGCCCTTGGACGTGCCTGGGGCGGGTTTATTCCTGCCTCGCGAACCCGCCTTGCCTTTGGCGATTTTCTCGGCGTCTTCTTTCCCGCCGTCACGAATTCGCCGCGCTTCTGAAAAGCTATGGGCGGCCTCTTTCCCACCTCATGAGCTCGCCGTGCAACTAGCCTTGATTTCAGGCGACTCCAGATCTTCGGGAAGGCTGGCATGTGCCCGCCTTCAGAGCCCGCCTTGCCTCCTTCTCATGGTTTTGCTCCTCTTTTAGTCACTTTGATGCAAAAACCTTCCTGACTGGCCAAATTACCTGAACTTAACAAAAACACTTGTTATACACACAAAAAGTGCTCGAATATGACACAAAAGGTAGGAATTAGGGGCGCTAAATGTGAACATTCATAGCGCGATCAGACCCCCAAACCTATCTTTTGCTCGTCCTCAAGCAAAACAACGAAAGTAAGAACAATGCTACTACAATTTAATAACAATTAACTAATCCATTTTCGTAGGAAACACGATATTACTTAGCATGTACCACAAGCCTTTTAAACCTCTAGGTGCCCCTAGTAGGAGGAGTGTAGTCTCCTAAGGGTTTACCAGATACGCTACCCACAAACGCAACTCTGTAATCTACAACTGAGGAGTTACCTTGTATATTACAACAGAAAATCATACAAGCTAAGCATTCTTAATCAGGACTAATAAGATTCCCTTTCAGTTATAACAACACATAATACTTGTATGCCAATAATTTGGATGTTTTTGGTCCAAGAATCAGTAAATTATCTGCCTAAGGTAAATTCGCCTCGACTTCTATTTCTCACCGATCCATCTCTTTCTTCTCTCAGAATCCTAGGTTATCTCTCTCAATCACATGCGAATTGAATGTATGTAAATAGAATTTGAACATAACGCATGTGAATATAGAAACAACGCACCTTCTTAATGTCAAGTCTCATGAATGAAAGAATAACCATGAACGTGGAGAGAACATGTTTGACTCATATTCCCAACTTAGACTTCTCACAGATCCACTAGGGCTTTCCTTGGTTGTATTGGGGCCATGGGTAATTTATGGTGAGTGGAATGAATTTGATGGAATCCTAAAGATGTTGATCAACCTTTCAATCACTTTACTAGCTCATTTTTCAATGTCCACAAGCGTCTAGGCTAAGATTAACAATTTGATGATGTGCTAATTGGTACTCACTACAAGTATTCAATCGATTTTTTATCATGGCTTTAAGTGTTTATTTTAACACCTTTACAATGAAGCCTTTCTATTGCACAATTATTTCTATCATCGCCTGAGTACACGCTATTTACAGATTTGAGCTATCCACTTGCATTTTTACTTATGCAACTATTATCAACATCTAACGATTTCATGTGGTTGATGTGTATGAAATGAATGGTTGTGTTTGGCCTCAAATTTGGCAATTGGAGCACACATACATAAGGACAGTGTTTGGATAATGAAGTTAAACACACATGCCTAGGATCATCTCTATCAGACCTTCTAACAAGGGAATACAAATTTCACAAGCAGTCCACAATATTTCCTGTTCAATGGCAATCAATACTAGTGCATATGAATGAGATCTCAATGCATCCTAAATTTGAATAGTGCTTTTTACAAGAAGAATGGATTATACCCTCTCAATTAATCAGCACAGGCTCGATTCCTCACATGGGTAGTCTCCACAATTCCCCTAGGATCAAACAGTCTAAGGTTCCTTCACCTAAACATCCAAAAATTGGCACTGTACACGCATATTTATAGTGGTGCAACTTCTTAGATGGTATGCATATTAGTCAAAATTTAGCTTCCAAAGCAAGTATGGAATATTCCATTGGCATATATAAGTAACAACTCAAAACCCAATTTCAAAATTGTTACAGAGATTTGAAAATTTTTCCTACTTGACTACCTAACACTACATAATAGAAACATAATTATCAAAATACTACCAAAAATTACAAAAACTTGTGCCATACCCCCAAACCTAAACCAAAGTACCAAACATTGTCCTCAATGTAATTGCGAACATGGTTAGTTAGAGATTAGATTGTAGCAACAATAAAATTAACACTAAACAAACAACATATATATAAATATATATACATTAAAATGCTTAAATAACACTAGGTAAGAAAATTGTACCTGGGTGGGGTGCCTCCCACCTAGCGCGAGATTTTCCGTCTAGGCAAGACGCATGAGAGCTCTACGGCTCTGTAAGTGCTACCTGTTCCAATATCTTGACTTCATCCACTCCTTGCAGATATGGCTTCACTCGATGCCCATTCACCTTGAATGTATCCCCATTTTTCTCATTCAGTAGCTCGACGGCTCCATAAGGGAATATCTGGATTATCCTATACGGCCCATACCATCTCGATCTGAGCTTTCCTGGAAACAGCTTCAATCAAGTGTTGAATAGGAGGACTAACATCCCCGGGCACAGATCCTTGAAGATCACTCTCTTGTCATGCATTCTCTTGGTCTTCTCTCTGTAGATTTTTGCATTCTCATATGCTTCATCCCGGAGTTCCTGGAGTTCATTCAGTTGAAGTTTTCGTTCTTCCCTTGCTGCATCCATATCAAAGTTCAGCTTCTGGAGTGCCCAGTAGGCATTGTGCTCTAATTCCATTGGCAAATGGCAAGCCTTCCCAAAGATCAAACGATAAGGTGTCATCCCTATTGGGGTTTTGAAAGCAGTTCTGTAGGCCCATAAGGCGTTATTCAACTTGAACGACCAATCTTTCCTGCTTGTGTTCACAGTCTTTTCAAGGATTTGCTTGCTGTGTCTGTTACTGACTTCTACTTGACCGGAGGTCTGAGGGTGATAGGGGGTTGCAACCTTGTGATTCACACTATATTTCTTCAGCAGTGTGGCAAATATCTTGTTACAAAAATGACTTCCCCCATCACTTATGATGCACGTGGAGTCCCGAACCTAGAGAAAATCGTGCCCTTTACAAACTTCACAACTGCTTTACTGTCATTGGTCTTCGTGGCTATGGTTTCAATCCATTTAGAAACGTAGTCCACGGCTACCAGAATGTAGCTGTATCCGTCCGATGGTGGGAATGCTCCCATGAAATCGATTCCCCAGACATCAAAAATCTCTACTACCATTTGGCCTGACTGCGGCATCTCATTCCTCTTACCAATGTTCCCTGTTCTCTGACATCGGTCACATCGTAAGCAGAAGTAGTAAGCATCTTTGAACAATGTTGTCCAATAGAATCCCGAGTGAAGAACCTTCATTGCTATCTTTCTAGAACTGTAGTGGCCTCCGCATTGAAGTTCACGGCAGAACTTCAGGATGTCTAACTGTTCATCCTCTGGTATACATCTTCTGATGATTTGGTCTGCCCCGTGTTTGAACAAGTATGGGTCGTTCCAAAAGTACTGTCTTGCATTGAAAATGAATCTCTTTCTTCCTTGACTTGTCATGCTTGCTGGTAAAATCTTGTTTGTGATGAAGTTGACTATATCAGCGTACCATGGCTCTGTGTCGCTTAATTTCAGAAGCTGCTCATCTGGAAAACTGTCCCTTAGTGGTAGAGTGTCTTCTTCTGCATATGAATCTAACATTAGTCTACTCAAGTGATCTGCTACCACATTCTCACTCCCTTTCTTGTCTTTGATCTCCAAATCGAATTCCTGTAGTAGAAGGATCCATCGAATGAGTCTTGGCTTGGAATCCTTCTTCCTGAGGAGATATCGGAGTGCTGAGTGATCAGTGAACACAATAACCTTTGCGCCAATTAGATATGATTTGAATTTTTCTAATGCAAAAATAACTGCTAATAACTCATTTTCTGTAGTAGAGTAGTTCAACTGTGCGTCATTCAGGATCCTTGAAGCGTAGTATATGGCATGTGGAATTTTGTTAACCCTCTGTCCTAGTACTGCACCAACAGCATAGTCAGAAGCATCATACATGAGCTCGAAAGGCAAACTCCAATCCGGTGGTCTCATTATGGGAGCCGTGGTTAACAATTCCTTGAGTTCTTTAAATGCTGTCATACATTTCTCGTCAAAATCAAACTCGATCCCTTTTTGAAGTAGTCGACACAGGGGCCTCGAAATCTTTGAAAAGTCTTTGATAAACCTTCTGTAAAACCCTGCATGTCCCAAAAATGCTCGAATTTCTCTCACTGATCTTGGAAGCTGTAAACTCTTCATGACATCGACTTTTGCCTTATCTACTTCAATGCCTCTACCTGAGACAATGTGCCCTAGCACAATTCCTTCCTTCACCATGAAGTGACTTTTCTCCCAGTTCAGTACTAACTGAGCTTGTTTGCACCTTGCTAGCACTGAGGATAGGTTTCTCAAACAGTCACCAAAAGAATTTCCCATTACAGAGAAATCATCCATGAAAATCTCTATTATGCCCTCCACCATGTCTGAAAATATAGATGTCATGCACCTCTGAAATGTACCTGGAGCATTACATAGCCTAAATGGCATCCGTCGGTAAGCGAATGTACCGAAAGGACATGTGAAAGTGGTTTTCTCCTGATCTTCTGGAGCGATAGCAATCTGATTGTATCCGGAGTACCCGTCCAAAAAGCAGTAATGACTGTGACCTGCCAGACGTTCCAACATCTGATCAATGAATGGCAGAGGGAAATGATCCTTCTTAGTAGTTGTATTAAGTTTCCTGTAATCGATGCATACTCGCCAGCCTGTCTGAACCCTTTGTAGCACCAACTCATTGTCTTCATTCTTTACCACAGTCAACCCAGACTTCTTATGCACTACATGAATAGGGCTAACCCACTTGCTGTCCGAAATAGGGTAAATGATCCCATTTTCTAACAACTTGAGGATTTCCTTCTTGACTACCTCATTCATGATTGGATTTAGCCTTTGTTGCCCTTCGATGGTTGGTTTGGATCCTTCCTCAAGAAAAATCTTGTGCATACAAGTGGTAGGGCTAATTCCTTTCAAGTCATCCAACGACCAACCTATAGCCTCTCTGTAGTATCGCAACACATTGATCAATTCTTTCTCTTCCTCTGGTTGCAAGTCTGATGCAATGATCACCGGAAGTGTCTCATTTTCCCCTAGGAATGCATACTTCAAGGTAGATGGTAGTAGCTTGAGTTCCAAGATAGGTGGGGGAGTAGTGTTTGGCTGCTCATCCCTCAGAATGTGCTCCCCTGTCTCCTCATCTTCCACTGAGGTACTAGCCCATACTAACATTTCTACCCAGTCAGTTTCTTGACCCTCTTCTATTTCGTAGTCTTCCGAAGCCATAGAGTCACGGATATTCTTCTCAGAGAATTTGATTACTAACACATCTTCAATGGAGTTTTCCATTTCCTGGTATGAACAATTTATACACTATATAGAAAAAAATGTTAACAAGACTACTGGAACAGTTAATTCTACCGCTACCGAAAGTGCTTTAATTGTCCTAAGTATTTCTTAATCCTATTGTTATTTACTATAATCAGGTGTGTGTGTGTGTAAACCGTCATGCATATAAACAAGTTATTCAACAATCAAAATCACGAGTTGGTTCATATATCATTGATTTTACTCCTGACGAACCCATCATCCCAACATGCATATGTCTCTAGATAACTTCTAATGATTTCTCTTTTCTATCCTTGAACTTTTTGTAGCATAACAACACCATATAAACAAGAAATAAAAGAGAAAAAGAGATGACTTGCAATCCAAGTAAAGAATTGGTATCTAAAAGGTACTTTGGTTGATGATCAGGAAGAGCAAGGATGTTTGAAATGAAAACTTCAGTTGAAAAATAGAGTACCTACCCAAAAAGCCAAAACATCTACCTTTTAAAACTTCTTTCTGATTGCCTCGGTGGGTTTGTACGGCGGGTTCAAGCCCGCCGTACTAGCTCGCCGCCCAACAATGACCTTCTTCAGAAGCAACTCGTGGCGGCTTTGTGCCTTCTGTAAGGCGGCCAATGTCCCGCCTAGACTAACTCACCGAAATGCTCCATTCTCCTTTGGCGAGCTTGATCCTTCTGGAAGGCGGCCAATGTCCCGTCTGGACTAGCTCGCCGAAATGCATCCCAACATTTTGAGTTCCGTTTTCTCGAATTTGGAACGTTTGACCTGCATAACACATTTCACACACAACACACAATATATATATATACAACCCTAGCTCAATGCTCGGGGGAATTACACACATAATAGATATTATTATTAGAGTCCAAGGTTGTGGGTCAAATGATCCCACACCTTATTACTTGTCCTTTATTAATAATTACAAACAAAACAAGTACATCATTCCATTTCCGACCCTGTTCTTCGGGTCATTCACCTACACACACACAATATTCATTAAATCGTTCACATATTCAAAGGTGAATGAGCCGTGCTCGTACTTCCAATCTCAGAACAAGACGTAGGAGGTCGGCGTAACAAGGTCAAGGTCATGGGTGCCTCAGGTGGCCACATTTTCAAATCCGGTGTGGAGTTCACTTGAGGTGAGGAAGATTCCTTGTATGTGTCCTTTCGAACCCATATTTGCCTAGGTCTCCCCACAACCCTCATAGGAGACACATTCTTTGTTTTACAGAACTCGTGATATCTCATGCAATTGGGCCTTTTGTGCCCTTGAGTTCCACAATAATAACATGTTGGAGAGTAGAAAGTACCTCCATGGTTGTAAACTCCTTCGGTGATATTGAGGTTGTGGCTGGCTCGCTTCCTTCCTGGACAAGTTGCGTTCAAATCGTCCATCATATCCCGTACCTCCAATTCTTTCATTAGATCAAAGATCCTATCTTGCATCTTCTGTGTAGAGGACGTATAGGCCTCCTTCAAATCAGATATGAGTTTCATAACCTCTGCAAGATACCTCATCTGTTCCTCCTTCTCTTGCTCTAGCTGCTCAATTCTTGTTAACAAGTTCCTGTTGTGGGCAAGTAATTCCTCCTTTTTCAGAGTCTCTGAATCCTTCAGGCTTCTCTCCTCTTCTTCCAGTGTCTTCAAAAATTCTTCTATGGTTTCAGAATCCTAAGTGTCTTGACTCGGTGGACTTTCTTCCTCAATCCTAGCTTCCTTCTTTGGCAATGGTTGAGCTCCAAACATATTGAACTCTACAACATCATCCAAAACACTCAAAGTGAGTTTCCCTCCATGAACATCCACAACTGCTCGTGAGGTTGCCATAAACGGCCTTCCTAACAACACTGGTTGTGAGTTTCCATTCTCATCTCTATCCTCTACGTCCAACACTACAAAGTCAGTGGGAATGAGCAATCGATCCACCTTGAGGACCACATTCTCCACTACTCCTCTAGGATTTCTAGATGACTAGTCTGCGAGACGCAGACTAATGGAAATCGGCTTGAGTTCACTCAATCCCAGCCTTTCATACACAGAGTATGGCATCATGTTGATACTGATCTATACTGGCTCCTAGATCAAGCATCGCTTTTTCTGCTAAGGAGTTTCCCACAGTAATACTCAACTCAAAACTCCCTGGATCTTGTTCCTTGGTAGTGTACCCACTCATAGAACTAGTAATGGCGTGAGCCTGCTCATGCATGGGGGCTTTCCCCCTGTCTTGCTGCCTATTAGCCTCCATCACCTGTCCTAATTGAATTGATAACTTTTTCAGTGACGCCTCTATTCCCATCATTCTTTGGTCCATTTCTTGTTGATATGACTGTGGAGGGTTCTGATTGCTCCACTGACCCGAACTCCCAGCACCCTACTGTACTTGATACTGACCACGAGGGTTGTTTCCACCCCATGATTGATTCTGATCATACCTCGGCTGCTGGTAGGCATTGTTACTGTTTCTCTGCCTGCCTTGATTCCACTGGTACATCGCTTGAGCTTCTGCCTCTGAATAAACCTCTCTGTGGGAGGTGCATACATCTGCTCCATGTCCAATCATGCCACATGCTTGGCATACCTTACCTGGGCTATTTGTTGCCCCTGCTGATTTACCATCATTACCCTGACACTGTTATTCAAGGTCTCCATCTGCATTGCTAAATGTGCAGTCCCACTACGGCTTCCCTTTGTGCTCCTTTGTTGAGAATTCTGTCCCAGCATTTCATACTTGTTGAACACATAATCAGCGGTACATTCCCTCATCGCCCCACCATAAGCATTGTCGACAATTGCTTATGTGAGTCCAGTAAGTCCATCATAAAATGATTGCACCTGTGACTGAAGTGTGAAATCATGGTATGGGCACTAAGCTAACAATAGCTTGAACCTCTCCCATGATTCGTGGAATGCTTCTCCTTCCTCCTCTTGGAAGTTTGCAATTCTTCCCTTTATTTCTTTGGTTTTCCAGGACGGAAAGAATTTGGAGAAAAATTTCTGCTCCACCTCGGGCCATGTGGTCAGTGTACCAACTGGCAAAGCCATCAGCCATTTCTTGGCATTGTCCTTCAAACAGTATTAAAAGCAACGCATCCTCAATAAGTCCTCTATTAACCGACCCAATGGTATCGTAGTGATAGCATTGTAGTATTCTTTCATAAACTGAAGTGCGTCCTCGTTAGGTTTCCCATAGTAGGATGGCAAGATGTTATAGTGCAAGTTCTTCAGCTCATAGTCCCACTGAGCGGCATTCAATGCTATGGCCGAAGGATGTGCCCCCATAATAGGCAATGAAAATTCCTTCATACATCGTACGTCCTCCATTTAGTTCACTGTGAAGACTCTGCACACAAATTCAAGAAAGGTAACGAAGATCAATGTGAAAAAGATAAACGTTATACTAGTGCGCAACTAAAAGTGTAGTAATTCTAAATTTATCACAAAATGACAATCCTAAACCTAACTAACTGCCCTACAAGAGAAAGTATTCCCCGGCAGCGGCGCCATAAATCTTGACACGCCCAAACCGGTTCTACAAATGTCACTATAATTTAACCTATTCTACCTCGGTTGTATTAAAGGGGCGTGCGAGTCCGGTGACCCTATTGCAAGTGCACAAGTCGTTATGCTAGTATAGTGTACAAAGTAAGGGTATCGGTCCACAGGGAAATCTAGTAACTGGTAAATGCTAGGATTAGTGATCGTTCTAAGGAATTAAACAAATGTGATGATAAACGATTATAATTGATAAGCTAAGATGCTGGGGAATGTATGAAATCAGTAATGATGCACCACAAATAACCACCTTCATGCAACAAAGATCAAATCACTAGTGTTGTTTCACTTATGCCCTCGGCACAATCAACCATTCACTGAATGAATCCCCTAAGTTTAGATTAATCATTAATGAATGTAAGTTGTGGAACTAAATTCATAGAATGTGTTCTTAGGATTTTTATGAACAACACATTCTAATCTCGGAGTTTTTACTAATCATACTTAATTCAAACATCATGAACTTAGTATTTCATTACTTTACAATAACAAACTCCATGCTTCTAAGATTAAGAGATATATGACATGATTTCATCAATTCAAGCATACAAACACAAGTGATGCATATAAGAAAAAGTGGTAATAAGTGATTACATCAATACTTTCATAGATTCCCCAACAAAGTGTTTAGTTACGCATGATCATTAAGTATAGCATATTAATGAACAAAAGGAAGAAATACTACCCTCGAAGAATCAAGACCGATCTCTCCTTCCTCCACAGCAATACAAACCAAATAATCACAATAACCTTCAAGAGATTGATGAGCAAGATACTTACTAAGATTAGTATCTTTTTCTACAAAGATTACAAGTGATGAACTACTTGAATCTCTAGGCTATTCTATGATTAATTATCTAAAAACTACTAAGAACTATTCTAAACTATATATATTTCACACTTGTTCAGTAGGAGAAAGAAGTATATATATGTCTTCTTCAAATGAGGCAAGAAGTGCCAAATTTGGCCTTGGACGTGCCTGGGGCGGGTTTATTCCCGCTGCGCAAACCCGCCGTGCGAACCCGCCTTGCCTTTGGCGATCTTCTCAGTGTCTTCTTTCCCGCCGTCACGAAGTCGCCGCGCTTCTGAAAGCTATGGGCGGCCTCTTTCCCGCCGCATGAGCTCGTCGCGCAACTAGCCTTGATTTCAGGCGACTTCAGATCTTCGGGAAGGCTGGCATGTGCCCGCCTTCAGAGCCCGCCTTGCCTCCTTCTCATGGTTTTACTCCTCTTTTAATCACTTTAATGCAAAAACCTTCCGGATTGGCCAAATTACCTGAACTTAACAAAAACACTTGTTATACACACAAAAAGTGCTCGAATATGACACAAAAGGTAGGAATTAGGGGCGCTAAATGTGAACATTCATAGCGCGATCAGGATAGCAATGAAATTCTACATTACAAAGAGATAAGAAAATAAAACTTCAAGTCTTCAATCTCTTGTAGAATTATCAACCCTTCAAAACAAAAAAGATTACACTTCCAAAGCAAGTGTATGTGAGGTGATCATGTGAAGTTAAAAACAAGCATTTGCATTATAGAATTTTTCAATTAAGAAAACATGCAACATTATGAAATGAATGTGCAATGCAATGCTCCCCCTCAACAGGTTACTCCCCTTCAATGTATATTCTCCCCTGTAGGGAAAAAATACCGTAGTACACGCAACGGAAGCGAGACTAATAATAGATTTAGTATGTTTTAAAATTTTTCCTTTTTATGAACCTTAACCCCTTTAATTAATTAACCATATATAAAGTAACAAAAGTTGAATACCTTTTGTCGTGTGATCCGATTGACTTACGTCGATGGTAATCCGCAAGATCTTCAATCCTAGCACGAACGTGAATCACCTAGGAGCGTGGTCTCCCTTTTTCTTTGAATTGCAAACCTGAGAATGGACAAACAAACTTTTCTTTTTCTTTTGTTAGTCACAAAACAATCAAAAGAATACAAAGATTATTCCCGTCACTTTTGAGTTCTCAATCTAATGATCGAAACTCGCGTGAACCTAATTCGATGTTGTACACACAAGCTTATTGATGAACAAGCAATTAGTGTACCATCAAAAGAATAATCTTTTTCTTTTCTTTTATGTTTTAGTAGAATAAAAATCTAATACTTTTCTATGAGTTTAGAAGAAGAAGAAAATTGAATCAATCAACCAGTTGGGTGGCCGAATTCTATAACAAGTGTTATATAGGGTGGCCGAAATTTTTCTCCTCTTTCTTTTAGGGTTGGCCGAAATCTCCATGTGGTCCAATTAGGGTTGCCAAATTTCCTCTACAAAAAGGATTTGTGTTGTACCCTAATTCACATGTTAATTAGACTCCTAACCCTAATTCAATTCATAAGTATTTTTATTCTTTTATTGACTATAATAAAAAGACTTCTTATTTGATTAAATAAATAAACTTAATTATTTATTTTCTTACCAAACAAGTCTTTTACTTTTAGTATAACTCTAGGAGATATATTTCCTGATCAGAAAAAGATTTGTTTCTTAATTAAACAATTAATTAATAAATTAATTAATAAACAATGAAACAAAATAATATGTTAGGCTAATATATTAACCTTGCCGCCCCACATGTATAAAATGGGCCATATATTATTTTCTTGTTTCATTTAATCCATTGGACATTAAATAAAAAGCCCATATGTGAACCAGACTCATTCTTACTAAAAGAAACAAGCCCACATGCCTTTCATTAATATATAAATATAATTGAGCAGCCCATTTGAAAGTAATTAAATACTCGAGGTGTGTTTATCAATATAAAGCTAGAGGGGGGGTGAATAGATTTTATCTAATTATTACCCAATTTTCGCATGCAAGTCAATTTTACGAAAATACCCCTAGCAAGTCAAAAATACATACAAGTGTAATAAGATGCGGAAATAGTAAATGACACTTGATGTATACGTGGAAAACCCAACCACTGGGAAAAACCACGGGCTGTATAGTGCGCCACACTCGGAACTCGAAATCACTAATTGAAATGAAGTTTACAACCTATGTAGACCTCGTCTAACACTCCGGTCTGTAACCCCTCACTTCTACCCAGCGGGCCTTTATTAGCAACCCTATTCCAATTTGCTTGATCCTCGAAGTCACTACTTGTAATGATGTTTACAGCCAATCCCGGTCTGTAACCCACCACTACTACCCAGCGGGCCTGTAATAGCAACCCTAGACCAAGACTTGAATCTCTCAAAAGAGATGCACAACCCTATGTGAATATGTATGAATATTCAATTAATGCAATAAGAGCTAGGGTACTCTAAATGCTTATCTAGGATGATGATATATTCAATTTAAATCAACCCTAGATATCAATTGCTAAATGACATGTCAAATAGCATAGATAATCATAGATTATAAAAACCTAGATATCTATCAAAAACAACACTCAATCAATTCATCACAAATAATCTCTTTTCTTGTATTTAGCATATGATCTAAAACATACAAGCAATTTAAAAGAGATGGCTTGGTATTTAAAATACTACAATAAGATGAAATTAATCAAAATCTTACCAAGCAAGTTGTGATGATGCAAACCCATACATGGATGCACTCTATATAGACATAGGAGATGCAATATGAAATTTGATGCAAAAGGGGTTTGATTTGAGTGGTTAAAGTTGAGTTCTTGATTTGATTTTCTCTCAAAATCTATCTTTGAAGATTAGGGTTCTTAAGAGTCAAAGAACTGATTCAGATAATGAGAAAGTGTGATATTTATAGACATCAAGAACAGGGCAAGTGAAAAGACAATTTTGCCCCTGAAACGCACCGTTCGGCGGTTTCAATCGGCGGCCAGGCCGCCGATGACGACCGTCGAATTGAGCTCGTGAAGAACAGAGCATTAACGGCGGTTTCATTCGGCGGTTTCGTGACCGCCGATCCAACCGCCGAATCAAACCCGAGGGATTAAAATCGATCAGGTATGAACGGCGGTTTCGAACGGCGGTCGTGACCGCCGATCTTGACCGCATAATTGCTTCAGACCAATCTGGACTGAAACGGCGGTTTCATTCGGCGGCCAGGCCGCCGATCATAACCGCCGATCACCAACAATGGTGAAAACCAAGGAGAAGCCAAGGGCATTCTCCATAGGCGGTCTTCGCGCGAAACCAAGCACTCATTAGTGCAAGCGCGGACGTTTTCGAACAATGTCGGGAAACGAATTATAAGGCACATATATACACAACAAGATATATCAACCAAAGTGCTAGTGTGTAAAGTGACATGTGAAGAGATGCACATAAAAAATAAGCAAGTATGCAATCATAGCAAGAATGTTAAGTGTGTGTGTGCTACTAAATCTCTTCAAAGAAAAACAAGCACAAGAGATTATACCTTTGACGTGCTTGTATCTTGAGGTCATGGAAGGGCCTTTGATCTTCAACACTAATCACTTAGACTACCCTTACATTCAAAACCCCAACATGTGGTTTGACCACGAAATAAGCCAATCAACAAAACGGGAATCCTTACAATCTCCCCCTTTGGCTATTTCGTGACAAAACCACCACTCACATTGATTCCTCACAACAAAAATAAACCTATGGGTCAATGAAGATTTTCTACAATACAAAGAGATATATAAAAATAAAACTTGAAGTCTTCAATCTCTTGTAGAACAATCATTCCCTGAAACAAGGTTTCTAAACTTTTCAAAACAAGTAAAAGTGAGATGAATCAAGTGAGGACATAAACAAGCATTTGCATTTCTAAGAAATTAAACACAACATCATGCAATGTATGATGAATGCAATGCTCCCCCTCAAAGGGTTACTCCCCCTCAATTAGTATTCTCCCCAACATGCACAATTGCTACTACAATTTGCAACTCCCCTTACCACAACATACTCCCCCTTTTTGTCATGATATAGACAAGGGAGTAGTCCCCAACCGGGTCACTCAAGGCAAAGAGAGATAGTAGCATTCTAGTATATGCATAATCAATATAAGTCACTTTATGCAATCTCAATTTATTGGAGAGAAACAAGGAGATTTATTTAAAGAAAATGTGTGAATCAAAAAATTGCTTTGCATACAAGACATGTAGCATTTAAGTCTAAAATACCATGGTATTTGGCAAAGCAAATGATAAAGGTTTTCAATATGAATTCAAACCAATTTCACCAATGTCAAGAGAGAAGCAAGGATATAGGTTTTCACTGATTTTGATTTAAGAACAACTATATCCAACTTTATAAGCCAAACATGTCAAGAGCGACTTTGCACCCTATTTGATTTTTCCGGATAAGATATCCGTATGATAGTAGACATGTTCAACCAATAAAGAAAGAGAGACATTTGGATTGTAAAATCCTTGAATGGATACAAGATCCTTTTTCATTTGAGTCTCATAAGCTTTTTCACACATTTTTTGCAGTTAAGAAATGCAATCATCAAAACATGCTTTTTAAGATTAGCATTTAGCATGTCATTTAGCAATCATCATGTCATGGAGATCATTATAGGTCATTCAAATTAAATCCTATGTAAATATCTCCTAGTCCAAAAATGCATGTTTGAACATAAATATGACATGGATTGCAATACAAGCATTGATCACACTTATTGAATAGAAAATATGTATACAAAGTGTAACCAAGCTAACTCAAGCAACAAAAAGAGAAGCATAAGATATTTCAAATTTTTTGCAAGTGACAAGATGCAAAATAGCTCTCTTTGCTTAAGTTCCCCATATGGGGTCAATTTTCCATACCACTTCAAAGAAGGGTATGAGGTCCTATGGACCTACCAAGTCCTTTGGACTTGGTTGAACCTATTTGAGACTTGTTAGTCTCGTAGCAAGCGGGTTCATCATTTTTAATCCACCTAGGTGACACTAAGTCAATCCTAGTGGACAAAGGTTCTAGAGTACAAGATGAAAAAGGATCATGCACATGATTTTCTTCCTTTTTATGAAGCATCTTAGCTCTAGCCTTTTTCTTGTCAAACATGCTTTTAGCTCTACACATTTCAATGTATTGCAAGCAACTTGGTCTAATATGACCAACAATACCACAAAAATGACAAGTGGGAATAAAGTTAGGAATCATACCATTCCCTTTAGCATGGATAGGAGCTTTCCCTTGTCGTTGTGGTTGTCTTGGTTGTTGGGTCGAATCTCTCCTCTTTTGTTGAAAACCAAGACGAGGTTGCTTGCTTGTTTGAGCTTGCATGATTGAACTCTTCCCATTGTGTTTTTGAGTTGGAGGGAAGATAGTGTGAGGAGCCCTTTGGGTGTGAGCTTGAGCTTGACCTTTTGGTGCCTCAAACACTTGGGCACTTCTTGAACACTCTCCTAGGTCACTCTTTTTCCTAGGTTGTTGAGGAGGAGGGGACATATTGCAGTCCATGTCCATGGCACAGGATGTCTTGCTTGTGGAGGAGGCATCCGTGTCATCAATGTAGCCAAGACCTCTCTTGTCACTTGGCTTTCTTACAACTCCCAACATGTGGTCAAGCTTCTTGGTGCTTGAAGTCATCTTAGCCATTAAGACCTTAACTTCTTCAAGCTCTCTTTCTAGCTCTTCTTCTCTTCTCTTAGATAAGGCTAAGTTGTCTTTTAGCTTATCTTCATCCGCCATGGATCTTACCACTTCTTCACACAAGTGGTCTACTAGTGTTGAAAGCTCTAGATTCTCTTCTTTTAATCTTCTAATTTCTTCCTTGTTCCTCATCATCGAGCTCTCAACTTTGACTTTGTAGTCATTAAGATCCATACACTCCACACTTCCATTTGTGGAGTTAGATGACAACTATTCAACACTTGTGTCATCTCCTCTAATCTCCATTTCACCAATGGAGTCATCTCCTTCATCAAGATCATCAAATTTTTCTCTTGATGAGGAAAGAGCCAAATCCCTATGAGTAGCTACACCAACTACTTCTATACCTTGTTCTTCTTGGGGATCACAAGGAAAAGCAACTTTGCCATCTTCTTCAACTTCTACACTCTTGGCTCCAAATTCCGTGTAGATGATGGCAAGTTCTTCATCACTTGAAGGATTTTCGTCATCTTCATATTTATCCCATAAGGTGGCCTTCGCCTTCCCTTTTCTTCTATCCTTCAAGTTTCCACACTCCGGGGAGAAATGCCCGAATCCTCCACATTCGTAGCACTGAATCCCCTCTCTTGAAGACACTCCTTGGTTTGGCTTGTTAATGAGTCCCATGTCTTCAATTGAGATACCCTCCTTCTTGTCATGCTTCGAAGTCTCCAAAGCAATTGTCTTCTTCTTCTTAGGAGGTGCGGTGGTCAACTTCTTCTTAGGAGGTGAGGTGGTTAATTTCACAAATCTCCTAAATCTCTCTAGTAAGAGAGGCATCTCCTCAACGGAGTCAATTTCTTCTCTCACAAAATGACTCATAGTGTTTGCGTTGAATGAATGCAAATGAGAAGAATGCAAAATGTATGAAGAAATCAAACAAACATACAAAATGCAAAAACACACCAAAATGAGCTTGGATCACCTAAGTATATCTAGGAACCCGCTCTGATACCAATTGAAAGTAATTAAATACTCGAGGTGTGTTTATCAATATAAAGCTAGAGGGGGGGTGAATAGATTTTATCTAATTATTACCCAATTTTCGCATGCAAGTCAATTTTACGAAAATACCCCTAGCAAGTCAAAAATACATACAAGTGTAATAAGATGCGGAAATAGTAAATGACACTTGATGTATACGTGGAAAACCCAACCACTGGGAAAAACCACGGGCTGTATAGTGCGCCACACTCGGAACTCGAAATCACTAATTGAAATGAAGTTTACAACCTATGTAGACCT
This sequence comes from Acer yangbiense, assembly GCA_008009225.1. Lineage (NCBI taxonomy): Eukaryota > Viridiplantae > Streptophyta > Magnoliopsida > Sapindales > Sapindaceae > Acer > Acer yangbiense. The sequence goes on along the minus strand of VAHF01000197.1, from coordinate 146,548 downwards.
CGTCTAACACTCCGGTCTGTAACCCCTCACTTCTACCCAGCGAGCCTTTATTAGCAACCCTATTCCAATTTGCTTGATCCTCGAAGTCACTACTAGTAATGATGTTTACAGCCAATCCCGGTCTGTAACCCACCACTACTACCCAGCGGGCCTGTAATAGCAACCCTAGACCAAGACTTGAATCTCTCAAAAGAGATGCACAACCCTATGTGAATATGTATGAATATTCAATTAATGCAATAAGAGCTAGGGTACTCTAAATGCTTATCTAGGATGATGATATAATCAATTTAAATCAACCCTAGATATCAATTGCTAAATGACATGTCAAATAGCATAGATAATCATAGATTATAAAAACCTAGATATCTATCAAAAACAACACTCAATCAATTCATCACAAATAATCTCTTTTCTTGTATTTAGCATATGATCTAAAACATACAAGTAATTTAAAAGAGATGGCTTGGTATTTAAAATACTACAATAAGATGAAATTAATCAAAATCTTACCAAGCAAGTTGTGATGATGCAAACCCATACATGGATGCACTCTATATAGACATAGGAGATGCAATATGAAATTTGATGTAAAAGGGGTTTGATTTGAGTGGTTAAAGTTGAGTTCTTGATTTGATTTTCTCTCAAAATCTATCTTTGAAGATTAGGGTTCTTAAGAGTCAAAGAACTGATTCAGATAATGAGAAAGTGTGATATTTATAGACATCAAGAACAGGGCAAGTGAAAAGACAATTTTGCCCCTGAAACGCACCGTTCGGCGGTTTCAATCGGCAGCCAGGCCGCCGATGACGACCGTCGAATTGAGCTCGTGAAGAACAGAGCATTAACGGCGGTTTCATTCGGCGGTTTCGTGACCGCCAATCCAACCGCCGAATCAAACCCGAGGGATTAAAATCGATCAGGTATGAACGGCGGTTTCGAACGGCGGTCGTGACCGCCGATCTTGACCGCATAATTGCTTCAGACCAATCTGGACTGAAACGGCGGTTTCATTCGGCGGCCAGGCCGCCGATCATAACCGCCGATCACCAACAATGGTGAAAACCAAGGAGAAGCCAAGGGCATTCTCCATAGGCGGTCTTCGCGCGAAACCAAGCACTCATTAGTGCAAGCGCGGACGTTTCCGAACAATGTCGGGAAACGAATTATAAGGCACATATACACACAACAAGATATATCAACCAAAGTGCTAGTGTGTAAAGTGACATGTGAAGAGATGCACATAAAAAATAAGCAAGTATGCAATCATAGCAAGAATGCTAAGTGTGTGTGTGCTACTAAATCTCTTCAAAGAAAAACAAGCACAAGAGATTATACCTTTGGCGTGCTTGTATCTTGAGGTCATGGAAGGGCCTTTGATCTTCAACACTAATCACTTAGACTACCCTTACATTCAAAACCCCAACATGTGGTTTGACCACGAAATAAGCCAATCAACAAAACGGGAATCCTTACACCATTAAATAAATAATGTGCAAATTATATTCTTAATATATTAAATGCAATTCTAGATGGACCCATAAATTGGTCCAGTAGAATATATCAAGTGATCCATGCAAGTCCGTGTGGAATGGGGATCTTGGCGGGCTATCTAAATTTAAGCTTCAATAGACACAACCTAATTACAATCAACAAATGATTCACTTAGGTCCGATCTATTAATTTTAACTCATTCCATTAAAGAGCTAAAATTGAACTCTTAAATAAATATAGAAAAGGAAGATGTTCCTCTTTCATAACCCTAGACAATCATATTGGAGATAGTGTATCCTCGTGATTAATATCAGTAATTGCCAAGAGTTCATAGACCGCCTATAACTCTCAAAGTTACCATATTTACTCATATGACCACGTTTTGAACTTGGATATTTTGACTTGTCCAGAAGCCATGTTTTCAATAGTCACTATCGAAAACTCAACGTTGAGATTTAATATCCAATTACCTCAAAACATCCATATGATGATATTATACTATCATTTAATAAATGGAGCCACAATGTCCATATCTATAAATGAAGTCCTCTATCGATTAACAAATGAATATCACCAAACTATCGAGGATAGACTATGCTATATAATCGTACTCATTGATAACTCAAATGATATCACTTGCAACCATAAGTCCATCATTTATCTCAGGATTAAGATAGACTCTCCGATTGTCCTGATAATGAAAAGACTATTATCTATTGACGGTTCTAGATAAAGCTTTTCATTGTGATCCAGTTCAATGCACCCAGTGCACTAGATTCTTTTGCTCGAAGACACTCCGATGATTTTAGACTCATCAGATCTCATTTGATCCCACTCAAATTCTAGCAAAAGAATTCTACAACTTTAACAAGATAAAGGTGCCCAACCTTTAACTTAAGTTGTGAACAATATTCAAGACTAACTAAAGAATTGTGTCTACCACATACATATCCAGATGTACGAACAATTCTTCTTTTCTCATAGTCTTTAGACCTTATGATTATTTACTTTGACAATTATAATATTAAACTATAAATGCTATAAGATTTGTTAAACCAGAAATCACTTTATTAATATGAAAAGATTGTCAATTACAATATTACACCCTTGCTATTGAGCATAATCCTAACATCCCCAATATGCACAATTGCTACTTACAATTAGCAACTCCCCTTACCACATTCTACTCCCCCTTTTTATCATGATATAGGCAAAAGAGTAGTCCCTAACCAGGTCACTTCTACCAAAGAGAGATAGTAGCATATAAGATATTTGCATAATCATATAAGTCACTTTATGCATCTTAATTAATTGGAGAGAAACAAAGAGATTTATTTAAAGAAAATGTGTGAATCAAACATGCTTTGCATACAAGACATATAGCGTTCAAGTCCAAAATACAATGGTATTTGGCAAAGCAAATGACAAAGGTTTCTAATAGGAATTCAAACCAATTTCACCATTGTCATGAGAGAAGCAAGGATATAGAGATTTCATTGATTTTAATTAAGAGCAACTATATCCAACTTTATATGCGAAACATGGCATGAGCGACTTTACACCCTATTTGATTTTTCTGGGAATGATACCCGTATGATAGTAGCCATGTTCAACTAATAAAGAAAGAGAGACATTTGGAATTTAAATTCCTTTGAATGGATACAAGATCCTTTCACACAAGTTTTGCATTTAAGAACGCAATTATCAATTCATGCTTTTTATTTGAGTATGTTGTATGAATTTCATGCTTTTCATAAGTCAATAGCATGTTAATTAAGAATCATCATGTCATAGAGATAACTATAGGTCATTCAAATCATACTTCCTATGAAAATCTCCTAGTCCAAAAATGCATGTTTGAACATAAATATGACATGGATTGTAAATAAGCAAGGTTCACACTTATTTATTGAAAACATATATACATATGTGCAACCAAGCTTACTTAAGCAATTAAAAGAAGAGGCATAAGATATTTCAAATTTTTGCAAGTGACAAGAATACAAAATAGCTCTCTTTGCTTGAGTTCCCCATATGGGGTCAATCACAAAACACATCATTCCACAAGACATATCCCAATAGATCTACTAAGTGTTTTAAATCGAGTAGCATCTAAGGGTTTAGTAAATAAGTCCGCAAGTTGATCATTAGTACCTACATGTTCAAGTACTATGCATTTATTTTCAACAAGCTCTCTAATGAAATGATGATGGATGTGAATATGCTTAGTCCTAGAGTGTTGTACCGGATTCTTGGAAATGTTAATAGCGCTCATATTATCACAAAAGAGGGTTAGAGTACCTTGATTGAATCCGTAGTCAACTATCATTCGCTTCATCCATAGGAGTTGTGTGCATCCACTCCCCGCGGCTATGTACTCGGCCTTGGCCGTGGACAATGAAATCAAGTTTTGCTTCTTTCAAAACCAAGACAACAAGTTGTTGCCTAGAAATAAGCAACCGCCCGATGTGCTCTTCCTATCATCGCAATTTCCTGCCCAATCCGCATCACTAAAGCCTACAAGACTAGCATTAGTGTCAAAAGAGTACCAAATCTCATAGTTGGATGTCCCATTCATATAGCGAATGATTCTCTTTATGGAAGAGAGATGGAACTCCTTAGGATCCGCTTGGTACCTAGCACACACACCTACACCCACACTAAAAGATATATCGGGCCTACTTACGGTCAAATAAAGCAAGCTACCTATCATGCCCCAATATAGAGTTTGTTCCATACTTTTTCCACTTGCAACCTTGCTAAGCTTCAAAGTGGTACTTATAGGTGTATCACAATGTTTGGCATTTTCAAGACCAAACTTCTTTGTAAGGATTCCCGTTTTGTTGATTGGCTTATTTCGTGGACAAACCACATGTTGGGGTACTTTGTAAGGGTAGCTTAGGTATTGGTTTAATTGTTCGAAGCCCTTTGAAGACCTCGTGTTGATTAGCACCGAAGGTAATTTTCTTTGTGCTTACTTGTCTTGAAGAGATAGTTGCACACACTCACAACTCATGCATATGTTTTATCTTTGTATGTTGTGTTTCTTTTTGTTGTGCATCAATGCTTATTCTCATCTCTTCTTGCTTGTTATTTTGATGCATCTTGTGTTTATAATGTCATAGCATGTTAGGCTTTTAGGATGCATCTTGCTTTTACCTTTTTACCCCTTGCATGTTTTCTTGTGGGGTTCAGAGGAGTGGGCTGTGCGCTGGTCGTCAAGCGCCAGACCAGCGCAGCTCACCAGCGCAGATCGCCCAGTGGTCTGTCGCTGGTCGTGCGCTGGTCCTGTCCAACGTAGCTCACCGGCGTAAAACGCCCAGTGGTTTACCGCTGGTCGTGTGCTTGTCTGAGCGCTGGTCGTCAAGCGCCTGTGCAATTTTTGCCTTTGCGCTGGTCGTGCGCCTGTCGTCCAGCGCAAGGCCACCAGCGCACAGAGCAATTTCTGGTGCGTTTTTCAAAATGACCACACTTCACTTATGGCCCTTATATATATGCCACTTTGACTTTAGGTCAGATAAGAGAGTTCATATTCATATTCTATACTTAGGATATTTTTCAAGAGAAGAAAAATACAAAGAACTCACCTTTAACCACTCAAATCAAATCCCTTGTGCATCAAATTTCATATTGCATCTTCTATGTCTAGATAGAAAGCATCCATGATTGGGTTTGCATCATCACAACTTGCTTGGTAAGATTTTGATTAAGTTCATCTTATTTGAGTATTTTTATTATCAAGCTATTCTCTTTAATTTACTTGTATGTTTTGATCATATGATAAATACAAGATTAGAGAATTAATTGTGATGAATTGATTGAGTGTTGTTTGTGATAGCTAATTAGGTTTTTACTTAATCTTGATTAGCTAAGCTATTTGACATGTCATTTAGCAATTGATATCTAGGGTTGATTAAATTGATTATATCATCATCCTAGATAAGCATCTAAGGTTACCTAGCCTTGTTTGTTATTTGAATATTCATATATATTCACATAGGTTGTTTCTCTTCATTGAGAAGTAAGTCTTGAGGCTAAGAGTGCTTAGGCCTCAAGCAAATTGGAATAGGGTTGCTAATAAAGGCCCGCTGGGTAGAAGTGAGGGGTTACAGACCGGAGTGTTAGACGAGGTCTACATAGGTTGTAAACTTCATTTCAATTAGTGATTTCGAGTTCCGAGTGTGGCGCACTATACAGCCCGTGGTTTTTCCCAGTGGTTGGGTTTCCACGTATATATCAAGTGTTATTTAAATTCCGCATCTTATTACACTTGTATGTATTTTTGACTAGTAGGGGCATTTTCGTAAAATTGACTTGCATGCGAAAATTGGGTAATAATTAGATAAAATCTATTCACCCCCCCCCCCCCCCCCCTCTAGCTTTATATATAACACACCGTATTCTTTTCAATTGGTATCAGAGCGGGTTCCTAGATATACTTAGGTGATCCTAGCTCATTTTAGGTGTGTTGTGCATTTGTGTGATTTTTGCTCATTCATACATTTTGCATACATTTCATTCATTCATTTGATACAATGAGTGGATTCGGTGGCAACCATGAGGGTGCTTCAAGCACACGACCTCCTCTCCTCACCGGTGTGAATTATGCCTCATGGAAAGGCAAGATGGAGGCATATGTGTGCCAAATCCATGATAGGGCATGGATGGCAATTGAAGATGGGTATGCACCTCCTATGATGACTCCCACGAGTGGTGGAGAAGAAGTACTCATGCCAAAGGCCCAGTGGTCACCTGAAGAGTTTGAGACTTCAAAATGGAATAGGAAGGCATGGCATGCTCTTCTATGTGCAGTGGATGAAAATCAGTACAAACTGATTCAGAACACTAGGATAGCCAAAGAGGCATGGGATATCCTACAGGTTGCACATGAGGGAACCGATGTCGTTAAGGATTCCAAGCTACAAGTCCTTCAAACGCAATTTGAGTTGCTTAAAATGGAGGAGGACGAGTGCTTCAATGACTTTGAAGTCAAGTTGATGGATATTGTGAATCAAAGCCATCAACTAGGTGATCCTTATTCGGATAGGAGAGTTAAGCAGAAAATAATGAGGTCTCTCCCCGCTAGGTTCGAATCAAAAGTGACGGCTTTAGAGGAAAATAGCACATACAAGGATATGAAGCCGAGCGAGGTGATTGGAAGACTCCTCGCCTATGAATCTAGGAAGGCTCCTAGTATTTCACCTCCTAAAAAGCAAAAAGGAATTGCTTTGAAAGCTTCCAAGGTTGAGAAGGAGGAAAAAGGTGACTCGGACCAAGACATGGCTTTGCTACTTAGAAGATTCAAGAAGTTTGTCAAGTTCGAGAATAAGGGCATTGGATCTAAAGGCCAAGACTTGAAGAAAAAAGCTCCCTTCAAGAGTTTTGAGCCTAGGCAAGAGCATAGTGAGAAGAAAGGGGTCCAATGCTATGAGTGTGGTGGTATAGGTCACATCTCACCGGATTATGGGAACTTGAAGAACAAGATGGCAAAAGTGATGACCGCCACATGGAGTGAAAGTGATGACTCCGGAGAGGGAGATAAGTCATCAAGTGATGATGAGCTTACCATCAACTACACGGCATTTGGGGCCACTTGTGTAGAAGATAAAGTTGTTGGTAAGAATGACTTGACTAGTGATCCCATAGAAGAAAAAGATGAAGAAGTAGCTCTAGAGAAGATAAATGTAGCTACTCATTGGGATATGACTCTCATTGACTCAAGAGACCAAGGTGGAGGTCTAAATGAGGGAAATGACTCCATTAGTGAGAATGAGAGTGGAGGAGATAACTTAAGTGAAGATGACTCCTCATCTAACTCTACAAATGGAGGTGTAGAGAAAATGGATGTAAATGACTTTATAGTCAAGTGTGAAAGTTCATTCGAGAAGAAAAATATAAAGTTGAAGATTTTAGAGGATGAAAATCTAGAACTTTCAACACACAATGACCACTTAAGTAAACAAGTGGAGGCATCCAAGAAGATTGAAGACAAGCTAAGGGATGAGCTAGCTATGTCTAAGAGGAATGAAGAAGGGTTGAAGAGAGAGCTTGTTGAAGCCATAGAGTCATTATCTAGGATGACTACAAGCACCAAGAAACTTGACCACATTCTTGGTAGTGGAAAGAACCCTTGTGACAAGAGAGGTATTGGGTATGAAGTAAGCAAGGAGATCACTACTCCAACCAAGACCATCTTTGTCAAGAGTTTGGGCAAGATAGAAGCCTCACCGGTGCACACTCCTAGGAAGAAAATTGATTTAGGACAATGTTCAAGAAGTGCACAAGTGAAGGTAGCTCCAAAGAGACAACCTCAAGCTCAAAAAGTTCCTCAACCTAACTTCCCTCAAGCTCATATTCATCAAGGGAAGAGGCCAATCATGCAAAATGAAACAAGGAAGCAAGCTAGACCGGTTCAACAACAAAGAAGATTTGAACCCGCTCAACCACAAAGTCATGGGATGGCTCCTATGCATGCACAAGGACATGGTATGAATTCTAAATTTATCCCTACATGTCGCTTTTGTGGTATTAATGGTCACATTAGACCAAATTGCTTTCATTTCATTAAATTATGTGGAATCAAAAGCATGATTGAAAAGAGAATGATAAGAGCTAGAATGCATGCTAATAGGAAGGAAAATATTCATATTCATGATCCTATTAATTCTAGTACTCTTGAACCATTGTCCACTAGGAAGAAAAATGTCATATCTATGTGGATAAGGAAAAATGAACCCGCTTGCTATGAGACTAACAAGTCTCAAATAGGTTCAACCAAGTCAAATGGACTTGGGAGGTCCATAGGACCTCATGACCTTCATTGATGAATGATGATATTGACCCCATATGGGGAACTCAAGCAAAGAGAGCTTATGCATACTTGTTGCATGCAAATATTTGAAAAATCTTATGCTTCTTTGTTAATTGCTTGAGTAAGCTTGGTTGCACATTTGTATATATGTTTTCAATTCAATAAGTGTGAACCATGCTTGTTTACAATCCATGTCATATTTATGTTCAAACATGCATTTTTGGACTAGGAGATTTACATAGGAAGTATGATTTGGATGACCTATAGTTATCTCCATGACATGATGATTCTTAATGACATGCTCAAATGAAAAAGCATGAATTGATGATTGCAATTTTTAAATGCAAAACTTGTGTGAAAAAGCTTATGAGGCTCTAAATGAATAAAGGATCTTGTATCCGTTCAAAGGAATTTATATTCCAAATTGTCTCTCTTTCTTTATTTCTTGAACATGTCTATTATCATACGGGTTTCATTCCCGGAAAAATCAAATAGGGTGCAAAGTTGCTCATGACATGTTTGACTTATAAAGATGGATATAGTTGCTCATACATTAAAATTAATGAAAACTCTATATCTTTGCTTCTCTCATGACATTGGTGAAATTGGTTTGAATTCTTTTTAGAAACCTTTGTCATTTGCTTTGCCAAATACCATTGTATTTTGGACTTGAATGCTACATGTCTTGCATGCAAAGCATGCTTTGTTTCACACATTTATTTCAAAATAAATCTCCTTGTTTCTCTCCATTTGATAGAGTTGCATAAAGTGCATTTTGTGATTATGCAAATGACTTGAATGCTATCATCTCTCTTTGCTAAGTGACCCGGTTGGGGACTACTCCTTTGCCTATATCATGACAAAAAGGGGGAGTAGAATGGTGGTAAAGGGGGTTGCAATTATGCATGTTGGGGAGACAATATATTAAGGGGGAGTAACCCTTTGAGGGGGAGCATTGCATACATAAAACAACATGATGTTGTGCTTAATTTTTTTTTAAATATGCAAATGCTTGTGTTAATCTCACTTGATTCATCTCACCTTTTCTTGTTTTGGAAAGTTTAGAAACCTTGTTTCAGGGATTGATTGTTCTACAAGAGATTGAAGTCTTCAAGTTTTATCTTTTTATATCTCTTTGTATTGTAGAAAATCTTCATTGACCCATAGGTTTATTTTGTTGTGAGGAATCAATGTGAGTGGTGGTTTTGTCACGAAATAGCCAAAGGGGGAGATTGTAAGGATTCCCGTTTTGTTGATTGGCTTATTTCGTGGACAAACCACATGTTGGGGTACTTTGTAAGGATAGCTTAGGTATTGGTTTAATTGTTCGAAGCCCTTTGAAGACCTCGTGTTGATTAGCACCGAAGGTAATTTTCTTTGTGCTTACTTGTCTTGAAGAGATAGTTGCACACACTCACAACTCATGCATATGTTTTATCTTTGTATGTTGTGTTTCTTTTTGTTGTGCATCAATGCTTATTCTCATCTCTTCTTGCTTGTTATTTTGATGCATCTTGTGTTTATAATGTCATAGCATGTTAGGCTTTTAGAATGCATCTTGCTTTTACCTTTTTACCCCTTGCATGTTTTCTTGTGGGGTTCAAAGGAGTGGGCTGTGCGCTGGTCGTCAAGCGCCAGACCAGCGCAGCTCACCAGCGCAGATCGCCCAGTGGTCTGTCGCTGGTCGTGCGTTGGTCCTGTCCAGCATAGCTCACCGGCGTAAAACGCCCAGTGGTTTGCCGCTGGTCGTGCGCCTGTCTGAGCGCTGGTCGTCAAGCGCCTGTGCAATTTTTGCCTTTGCGCTGGTCGTGCGCCTGTCGTCCAGCGCAAGACCACCAGCGCACAGAGCAAATTCTGGTGCATTTTTCAAAACGACCACACTTCATTTATGGCCCCTATATATATGCCACTTTGACTTTAGGTCAGATAAGAGAGTTCATATTCATATTCTATACTTAGGATATTTTTCAAGAGAAGAAAAATACACAAAGAACTCACCTTTAACCACTCAAATCAAATCCCTTGTGCATCAAATTTCATATTGCATCTTCTATGTCTAGAGAGAAAGCATCCATGATTGGGTTTGCAGCATCACAACTTGCTTGGTAAGATTTTGATTAAGTTCATCTTATTTGAGTATTTTTATTATCAAGCTATTCTCTTTAATTTACTTGTATGTTTTGATCATATGATAAATGCAAGATTAGAGAATTAATTGTGATGAATTGATTGAGTGTTGTTTGTGATAGCTAATTAGGTTTTGTACCTAATCTTGATTAGCTAAGCTATTTGACATGTCATTTAGCAATTGATATCTAGGGTTGATTAAATTGATTATATCATCATCCTAGATAAGCATCTAAGGTTACCTAGCCTTGTTTGTTATTTGAATATTCATATATATTCACATAGGTTGTTTCTCTTCATTGAGAAGTAAGTCTTGAGGCTAAGAGTGCTTAGGCCTCAAGAAAATTGGAATAGAGTTGCTAATAAAGGCCCGCTGGGTAGAAGTGAGGGGTTACAGACCGGAGTGTTAGACGAGGTCTACATTGGTTGTAAACTTCATTTCAATTAGTGATTTCGAGTTCCGAGTGTGGTACACTATACAGCCCGTGGTTTTTCCCAGTGGTTGGGTTTCCACGTATATATCAAGTGTTATTTAAATTCCGTATCTTATTACACTTGTATGTATTTTTGACTAGTAGGGGCATTTTCGTAAAATTGACTTGCATGCGAAAATTGGGTAATAATCGTTAAAATCTATTCACCCCCCCTCTAGCTTTATATATAACACATCGTATTCTTTTCATTCTTCACTAGGTTCTTAGCATATTTGGCTTGGGTTATAAAGATCCCATCATCTAATTGCCTAATTTGCAAACCTAGGAAGTAACTTAGCTCACCAATAAGACTCGTCTCAAATTCATGAGACATAACATCAACAAATTGTTGGACTTTGGTGTTGTTGGTATAGCCAAACACTATATCATCAACATAGATTTGAGCTATAAATAGCTCATCCTTGTCTTTCTTGATGAATAGCGTCTTGTCAACACTACCCCTTGTGTAGTTATTGTCAACAAGAAATTGAGTGAGGCGCTCATACCAAGCCCTCGGTGCTTGTTTCAACCCATATAAAGCCTTTTTGAGATGATAGACATGGTTGGGGTGGTGTGCATCCACAAACCCTTAGGTTGTTCAACCCAAAATTCATCATTTAAGGCTTCATCAACCTTTTTGGGTTCTATTTGAGAGGTGTAGCATGTAAAGCTAATGAGATTAGCTATTTGACGCCTAGTCCTAACACCCTCATTCACATCTCCAATAACATCATCTTTATTATGGAGTCTTTTAACCTATGGAGCGGGTTCATTAGAGTCCAAGAGAGGAACTCTATTAAGAGGTTGTGTGTCCTCATTATTACCATTGGACGTCCCAACATTGGGAGTCTCAACAACATTCTCCAAAGGAGAGTCATCATCTAAAACTACCTCCTCCTCATGGTCATTAGACTTGAGCCTTGTATCATCAATGACTACATTGGATGATTCCATGACGGTTCGAGTCTTCAAGTTGAAAACTCTATAAGCTCTACTATTCAAGGCATAGCCAATAAATATACCCTCATCACTCTTAGCATCAAACTTGCCAAGTTGATCACGGTCATTCAAAATGTAGCATTTGCTTCCAAAGGTGTGGAAGTAGCTAACATTTGGCTTCCTACCTTTCCATAACTCATAGGACGTATTCCTAGATCCGGGCCTTAGGAAAACTCTATTCCCTATATAGCAAGCCGTATTGACTGCTTTGGCCCATAGGTTCCTAGGAACATTGTTGCTAAGCAACATCACACGGGCCATCTCTTGAATGACCATATTCTTCCTCTCAACAACTCTATTTTGTTGAGGTGTCCTAGGAGCCTAAAACTCATGGGAGATCCCTAAGCTATTACAATAGCTTTCAAAGAGGGCATTCTCAAACTCTCTCCCATGTTCACTTATAATCCGTTTAATGCTTTTAATGTTAGAATTCATTTCATTTTGTATTTTAGTACAAAGCATTTTAAACTTCTCAAAAGTTTCGGATTTTTCTCTAAGAAAATATGTCCATGTGAACCGAGAGAAATCATCTACACAAACAAAAATGTATCTCTTTCCAAATAAACTCTCGGTTTGCATCGGACCCATAAGATCCATGAGGAGAAGCTCTAGGGGCTCCTTGGTGGAGAGATACTTGCCCTTTTTGTGCATGCTCTTGGTTTGTTTTCCTTGTTGGCAAGGTCCACAAACACCATTGGCTTTCTTCCCAAGCTTAGGGAGGCCACGCACACAATTGAACTTTTCAAGGGTTCTTAAATCCCTAAAGTTCATATGGCCAAGTCTTTCATGCCACAACTCTATTTGCTCATCCATGGTGTTTGAGACTATTCTAGTTTCAAGACAATAACAATTGTCGCTAGATCTCATACCTTTCAATAAGGTTTGTCCATCGGGCTTAAGGATAGAGCAATCATCTTTACTAAACAAGACGGAATATCCTTCATCACTAAGATGTGAAATGCTTATCAAATTGGCTTTCAAGCCATCAACAAATAAAGCATTGGATAAGGAGGGTAATCCGGGAATGGAAATGGTTCATTTCCCTATGACTCTCTTTTTGGATCCATCACCAAAGGTGACACATCCTCCTTCCTCCATGACAAGAGTCTCGAAGAAACTCTTGTTTCCCGTCATATGCCTAGAGCACCCACTATCCAAATACCAAAAATTAGAAGAATTAGCCTTTAAGGCAATTTGAGCAACATGGCATACATTTTCATTCTTTCTAATCCACATAGGTAACACACTTTCTTTCCTTGTGGTCTTTGGTACATGGGCTCTAGATGTCCTAGGATCTTACAAATCAATATTATCATTCCTAGGAACATGCATAATGGCTCTTTTCTTTTTCTTCTCAATCATGCTTCTAATTTTACACATTTTAATATAACGAAAGCATCTTGGTCTAATATGACCATCAAAACCACAAAAATGACATGTAGGAATAAAATAAGGAATCATACCTTGTCCTTGTGTGTACATAGGATCTTTCCCATGTCTTTGTGGTTGAGTGGGTTCAATCCATCTTTGTTGTTGAACCGGTCTAGCTTGCTTCCGAGTCATAGCTTGCATGATTGATCCCTTTCCTTTGTGAGCCATTGGTTGAGAAGAGTTAGCTTGAAGAGTTAGCTTGAAGAGTTCTTGTAGGTTAAGCTTGAGGTTGCCTTCTTGGAGCCACCTTCACTTGTGCACTATTTGAACATTGTCCTAAATCAATTTTCTTCCTAGGAGTTTGCACCGATAAAGCTTCTTTGTAGCCCAAGCTCTTGACAAACACAGTCTTGTTAGAGGTTGAGATCTCCTTGTGAAAGTAATTAAATACTCGAGGTGTGTTCTATATATAAAGCCAGAGGGGGGGTGAATAGATTTTATCTAATTATTACCCAATTTTCGCTTGCATGTCAATTTTACGAAAATACCCCTAGCAAGTCAACAATACATACAAGTGTAATAAGATGCGAAATTTAAATAACACTTGATATATATGTGGAAACCCAACCACTGGGAAAAACCACGGGCTGTATAGTGCGCCACACTCGGAACTCGAAATCACTAATTGAAATGAAGTTTACAACCTATGTAGACCTCGTCTAACACTCCGGTCTGTAACCCCTCACTTCTACCCAGCGGGCCTTTATTAGCAACCCTATTCCAATTTGCTTGAGGCCTAAGCACTCTTAGCCTCAAGACTTACTTCTCAATGAAGAGAAACAACCTATGTGAATATATATGAATATTCAAATAACAAACAAGGCTAGGTAACCTTAGATGCTTATCTAGGATGATGAGATAATCAATTTAAATCAATCCTAGATATCAATTGCTAAATGACATGTCAAATAGCTTAGCTAATCAAGATTAATTAAAAACCAAATTAGCTATCACAATCAACACTCAATCATTTTCATCACAAATAATCTCTAACTTGTATCTAGCATATAATCAAAAGCATACAAGTAATTAAAGAGATGTATTAATATGAAAAACACTAAAGTAATATGAAATTAGTGAAGAACATACCAAATAAGATGTGATGATTCAAAACCATGCATGGATCAATTCTATGAAGGCATAGAAGATCAAATATGAAATTTGATGCAAAAGGGATTTGATTTGAGTGTTTAAAGTTGAGTTCTTGATTTGATTTTTTCTCAAAAATCTCTCTTGAAAGTTTAGGGTTCTAATGACTCAAGAAGCTTGATCAGAGAATGAGAAAATAAGATATTTATAGACATCAAGAATTGGGCATGTGAAAAGACAATTTTGCCCCTGAAACGCACCGTTCAGCGGTTTCAATCGGCGGCTAGGCCGCCGATAACGACCGCCGAATCGAGCTCGTGAAGAACAGAGCATCAACGGCGGTTTCATAGGGCACCTCAATAAAATGGAGTTGTTGAGAGGAAGAATAGAGTCCTTCAAAAGATGGCCTATGTGATGTTGCTTAGCAACAACGTCCCATAGGAATCTATAGGTCGAAGCCGTCAATACAGCTTGCTATATAGGAAATAGAGTCTTCTTAAGGCCCGGTACTAAGCAAACCTCCTATGAGTTATGGAAAGGTAGAAAGCCAAATTTTAGCTACTTTCACACTTTTGGAAGCAAATGCTACATTTTAAATGACCGTGATCAACTTGGCAAATTTGATGCTAAGAGTGATGAGGGTGTCTTTATTGGCTATACCTTGAATAGTAAAGCCTATAGAGTTTTCAACTTGAAGACTCTAAGCGTCATGGAATCATCAAATGTTGTCTTTGATGATATTGAGCTCAACTCTAATGACCATGAAGAGGAGGTTGTTATAGTAGATGATTCTCCTTTGGAGAAAGTTATGGAGACTCCGATTGATGGGAGGTCTAACCTAGATGAAGAGGACATACAATTTCTTGATAGAGTTCCTCTCTTGAACTCTAAAGAACCCGTTCCATGGGTTAGAAATCTCAATAACAAAAATGATCTTATAGGAGATGTGAATAAGGGTGTTAGGACTATGCGTCAAATATCTAATCTAATTAGCTACACATGCTACACCGATGAGGTCGTTTTGGTACTCAACAAAATACAATATTTATGTATAAATGTGATCTTTAGAAAACCATGTTTTTACCACTAGAAAATCCTTTTAGGATATAAAGATTAGTAAAATGGTAAGTAAGGATTCGTTCCACAGGGAATCGGAGTAATAAGTTGAATAATTTAACTATTCTTAAATGCAATTAAGCAAATCATAGTAGGTGGATAGTGTGTGGTTTGATAAACCACCAAAAATGCATAAAAGGTAAATGTAACTAAAAGTGATAGGACAAATAGAATGCTCACAATCTTGAAATGAGAAATGGATGTAAACAATTAATATAGATGTTAGGGAATAGATAGATTGGCAAGTGGGCATGGGTAGTGCTTTTTAAGCCACTTTAATAGACCAATCTCTACATGTTAACCACTTTTTTACTATGATGTGCTTAGGTCATTACTATGAACCATAAGCATCTTCCCACCACAATGCCTAACTGATTAAGGAAAGGGGGTCATGGTGGAATTGGTTGGTTACAAATTTATGTTTAGATTAGTGTGGTTGATATACCCTCCATTAATCTATCCTATTTATTAGGTTCTTAATCACACAAGGGTGTCAATCCAAGGATTATTTCATAACATGTTATTCTAAACAAGATTGTAATTAACAAGTAGATATACAAGTCAATCACATAGTGAATAGAATTTAATGAATAAATAAATAGAACACATATAAAGATTCATTACAAAGCTTAAGCAAATACCCACAACCAAATGTTCCTCAAATCTATCCCCTATGTAAGGATTCCCATATCTTGATTGGCTTATTTCGTGGACAAACCACATGTTGGGGTTGTAGGGAAAAAATACGGTCAACGCAGCGGAAGCAAGACTAAAAACTAGTTTAGTATATTTTAAAATTTTTCCTTTGATGAACCTTAACCCTTTAAATTAACTAAACATATATATAAACTAATAAAAGTATAATACCTTTTGTCGCATGATCCGATTGACTTGCGTCGATGGTAATCCGCAAGATCTTCAATCCTAGCACGAACGTGAATCACCTAGGAGCGTGGTCTCCCTTTCTTTGAATTGCATACCTGAAAGATGGAAAACAAAATCTCCTTTTTCTGATTGTTAGTCTCTCAGCGTCCAAAAGAAAACCAAGATTATTCCGGTCACTTTTGAGTTCTCAAGCTAGTGATCGAAAATCGCGTGAACCTTATTCGAAATTGTACACCAAAAGCCTATTGATGTTTAGGCTAATAGTATACTATCGAAATTAAAACAATCTCTTTTCCTTTTGTGTCTTGGCCGAAAAATAAAACCTTTTCTATGAGTATGAGAAGAAGAAGAAATTGATCAAGTGAATTAATCAAGCAAGAGAGTGGGTGGCCGAATTCTATAGCATGTATTATATAGGGTGGCCGAAAATTTCTTCTCTACCTATTAGGGTTGGCCGAATTCTCCTTATGATGGGAGACTAGGGTTGGCTGAATCCTCTACTCAAGAGGATTTGTGCTTTGCCTTAATTCCTATAAACTTTAGAATCCTAACCCTAATTCAACTCACAAGTGTTTAATTCTTAATAAAAGACTTCCTTATTTGATTAAATAAATAAACCTTATTATTTATTTTCTTACCAAATAAGTCTTTTACTTTTAGTATACTACTACCAATAGTATAACTCTAGGAAACATATTTCCTGATCAGAAAAAGATTTTGTTTCTTAATTAAATAATTAATTAATTCTTATTTAATCAAACAATAAAATAAAATAATATATTTGACTAATAAATTAGTCTTGCTGCCCACATCATATATATATGGGCTTAATATTATTTTCTTATTTTATTTAATCCATTAGACTTTAATTAAAAACCCCACATGTGAACTAGACCCATTCTTACTAAAAGAAACAAGCCCACATGCCTTTCATTAATATATTAATATAATTGACCAACCCATTAAATAAATAATGTGCAAATTATATTCTTAATACATTAAATGCAATTCTAGATGGACCCATAAATTGGTCCGGTAGAATATATCAAATGATCCATGCAAGTCCGTGTGGATTGGGGATCTTGGCGGGCTATCTAAATTTAAGCTTCAATAGACATAACCTAATCACAATCAACAAATGATTCACTTAGGTCCGATCCATTAATTTTAACTCATTCCACTAAAGAACTAAAATTGAACTCTTAAATAAAGATAGAATAAGAAGATGTTCCTCATTCATACCCTAGACAATCATATTGGAGATAGTGTATCCTCGTGATTAATATCAGTAATCACCAAGAGTTCATAGACCGCCTATAACTCTCCAAGTTACCATATTTACTTATCTGACCACGTTTTGAACTTGGATATTTTGACTTGTCCAGAAGCCATGTTTTCAATAGTCGCTATCGAAAACTCAACGTTGAGATTTAATATCCAATTACCTCAAAACATCCATATGATGATATTATACTCTCATTTAATAAATGGAGCCACGATGTCCATATCTATAAATGAAGTCCTCTATCGATTAACAAATGAATATCACCAAACTATCGAGGATAGACTATGCTATATAATCATACTCATTGATAACTCAAATGATATCACTTGCAACTATAAGTCCATCATTTATCTCAGGATTAAGATATACTCCCGATTGTCCTGATAATGAAAAGACTATTATCTATTGACTGTTCTAGATAAAGCTTTTCATTGTGATCCAGTTCAATTCACCCAGTGCACTAGATTCTTTTACTCGAAGTCCCTCCGATGATTTTAGACTCATCATAACTCATTTGATCCCACTCAAATGCTAGCAAAAGAATTCTACAACTTTAACAAGGTAAAGGTGCCCAACCTTTAACTTAAGTTGTGAACATTATTCAAGACAAACTAAAGAATTGTGTCTTCCTCATACATATCCAGAAGTATGAACAATTCCTCTTTTCTCATAGTCTTTAGACCTTATGATTATTTACTTTGACAATTATAATATTAAACTATAAATGCTATAAGATTTGTTAAACGAGAAATCACTTTATTAATATGAAAAGATTGTCAATTACAATATTACATGTAGGGTTCCCATTTGTTGATTGGCTTATTTCGTGGACAAACCACATGTTGGGGTTCTTTGTAAGGGTAGCCTAGGTATCGATGCTATTGCTTAACCCCTTTGAAGACCTCGTCTTGATAAGCACCGAAGGTAAATTTCTATGTGCTTACCTTTCTTTAAAGAGATTAGTTGCACACACACACTTAACATACATTGCATATGTGTGCATTCTCTTTATTTGTCACATTTCACACTTGCACTTATGTGTTATATTTTGTTATGTGAATTTGTGTCTTGTTGTCTCTTAATTCGTTTCCTGATAGTTTTCGGAAACGTCCGCGCATGCACTAGAATGTGCTTGGTTTAGCGCGAGGACTGCCTACGGAGAATGCCCTTGGCTTCTCCTTGGTTTTCACCTTTGTTGGTGATCGGCGGTTATGATCGGCGGCCTGGCCACCGAATGAAACTGCCGTTTGCTTCCAGTAGTGTATGGAGAAATTCTGCGGTTATGATCGGCGGTCTCGACCGCCGTTCGAAACCGCCTTTTAAGACCTGATTGATTTTATCTCTCGGCCTAATTCGGCGGTTGAAACGGCAGTCACGCATGAAACCGTCGTTTTCACACCTGATTGATTTTTCATCTCAGGTTTGATTCGGCGGTTGGATCGGCGGTCACGAAACCGCCGAATGAAACCGCCGTTGGTCCCCTGTTCCTCTCGGGCCAATTCGGCGGTTATGAACGGCGGCCTGGCCACCGATTGAAACCGCCGATCGGTGCGTTTCAGGGGCAAACTTGTCTTTTCACATGCTCTGTTTTTCATGCCTATAAATACATCACTTTCTCTTGTTCTGAATGGAACTATTTGATTTATCAAGAACCCTACTTTCAAAAGAGAGATTTTTAAGAGAGAAAGCAATCAAGTTTGCTCATTAAACACTCAAACAAAAATCCATTTGCATCAAAGTTCATCTAGCATTCTCTAGCATATCTAGGATGCTTGCTTGCATGGGTCTTTGATCATCACACTTGCTTTGGTAAGTTTTTCACTATTATCATACATAATTAGTGTTTAATTTATTATGGCATCTCTTTTATTACTTGACTGTTCTTAGATTATAATCTAATATTCAAGATAAAGATTGTTGTGTTGATTTGATTGAGTGTTGTTTTTATGATAGATATCTAGGTTTCTCTAATCTATGATTATCTATGCTAATTGACATGTCATTTAGCTTTAATATCTAGGATTGTTTTTAATTGCATATTCATCATCTTAGATAAGCATATAGGGTTTCCCTTGCTCTATGTTGCATTTGGATATTCATATATTCACTTAGGGTGTTAATCTCTTTTTAGAGAGTTAAGTCTTGTGTTGTGACCGGGATTAGGTTGCTTAATTCGCAAGCAATCAGACTAGGTTCACTCATACCGAGATTAGGTAGGTGTGTGATTACTTCCGGGATTAGGTTGTAATCGTTTACACATTTAGTGGATTCGAGGTTCAAGTGTGGCTTACTTAGTAGCCCGTGGTTTTTCCCGTGAGGGTTTCCACATAAAAATCAAGTGTTATTTAATTTCCGCATTTTATACTTGATTTATTGCTTTATCTATTTAGGGGTAATTTCGTAATTTGGACTAATACGAAAAATTGGGTAAAAAGCTTAAAATATATTCACCCCCCCTCTAGATAGTTTTATACACACCGTGCTATAATTTGTTTCAATTGGTATCAGAGCGGGTTCCTAGACATACATAGGTGATCCTTGCTTATTTTGGTGTGTTTTGCATTTTGTGTGATTTTTGATCATTCATACATTTGCATTCATTTCATTCATTCATAAACACTATGAGTGGAAACGGTGGAAATGGTGGTGGCAACGAAGGTGCCTCAAGCACAAGGCCTCCACTTCTTACCGGATTGAACTATTCCCAATGGAAAGGGAAGATGGAATCCTACATATGCCAAATTCATGACCGTGCATGGATGGCGGTGGAAGACGGATATGATCTACCCAAGATGACTCCCGATGGTGGAGGAGAAGAAGTATTGAAGCCTAAGGCGCAATGGAACGTGCAAGAGTTTGAGGCTTCAAAGTGGAATAGAAAGGCGATGTATGCCATCTTGTGTGCTATGGATGAAAATCAATATAAATTGATTCAAAATACTAGGATAGCTAAGGAGGCTTGGGACATCCTAGAGATTGCACATGAGGGAACCGAAGTGGTGAAGGACTCTAAGCTTCAAGTCCTCTAAACTCAATTCGAGATGCTTAAGATGGAGGAGAATAAGTGCTTCAACGACTTTGAGATCAAGTTGATGGATATAGTCAACCAAAGCCATCAACTTGGTGATCCATATTCGGATAGGAGAATCAAGCAAAAGATTATGAGATCTCTACCCGATAGGTTTGAATCGAAGGTGACGGCTTTAGAAGAAAATAGTGGATATAAGGATATGAAGCCGAGTGAGGTGATTGGGAGACTTCTAGCTTATGAGTCTAGGAAAGGGCCTATCTCCACACCCACTAAAAAGCAAAAAGGAATTGCTTTAAAAACCTCCAAGGATGAAAATGAGGCAAAGAAGGTTGACTCGGATGAAGACCTTGCCTTGTTTGTAAAAAGGTTCAACAAGGTTATGAAGTTTAGAAGAAAGGGCCTTGGATCAAAAGATTAAGATTTGAAGAAAAATGGCACCTTCAAGAAGTTTGAACCTAGGCAACAAAGGACCGAAAGGAAAGGGGTCCGATGTTTCGATTGTGGTGGCATAGGTCACTTTGCCCCCGAATGTGCAAATCACAATGAGAAGAAAAAGGGAAAAGTGATGGCCGCCACTTGGAGTGGAAGTAGTGATGACTCCATTGATGGAGATGAGTCTTCAAGTGATGAAGAGCTCATGGCTAATCTTCTAGCTTTTGCCTCCTCCAATAAAAGCAAAAGTGCTAGTGAGAGAGAGGAAATGAGTCAAGAGGAAAATGACTCAAGTGAAGAAGAAAGTGATTCCTCGTCTAACTCCATAAGTAGTTTTGTGGAGAAAAAGGTGCTTGCTAAATGCCATGCCAAGTTTAATGATTTAGCAATCAAGAGCACAAGAAAGATCAAGATGTTGAGAGAAGAAAATCTTGAGCTTGCATCTCATAATGACCACTTAGGTAAACAAGTGGAAAAATTCAAGAAGATGGAAGATAAGCTAAGAGAGGAGTTAGTATTATCTAGGAGGAATGAAGAAAGTCTAAAGAGGGAGCTTGAAGAAGTTAGAAATTCTATGACTAGGATGGATTCTAGCACCAAGAAGCTTGACCATATGCTTGGTGTTGGAAAAAGTCCATGTGACAATAGGGGTCTTGGGTATGAAGATGACAAGAAGATCTCAACCTCTAACAAGACCGTGTTTGTCAAGGGTTTGAAGAACGAAGAAACTTCATTTGTGCAAATTCCTAGGAAGAAGTTAGAAGTAGGACAATGTTCAAATGCACAAGTGAAGATGGGGCCAAGAAGGCAAACTCAAGCTCAACCTCCTAGGGTCCCTCAAGCCAACATTCCTCCTCAAATGGCTCACAAAGGAAAGAGACCTATCATGCAACCTCAAGCTAGGAAGCAACCAAGACCGGTTCAACAACGAAGATGGATTGAACCCATTCATCCACAAAGACAAGGACAAGGTATGATTCCTTATTTTACTCCTATATGTCACTTTTGTGGATTTGATGGTCATATTAGACCACATTGCTTTCGATATATAAAAATGTGCAAAACTAGAAGCATGATAGAGAAGAAAAAGAAAAGAGCCATGATGCATGTTCCTAGGAATGATAATATTATTATGCATGATCCTAGGACATCCAGAGCCTATGTACTAAAGACCATTAAGAAAGCTAAGATTGTTTCTAGGTGGGTTAGAAAGAATGAAAATGTTTGCCATGTTGCTCAAATAGCCTTGAAGGCAAATTCTTCTAATTTTTGGTATTTAGATAGTGGGTGCTCTAGGCACATGACGGGAAACAAGAGTTTCTTTGAGACTCTTGTTATGGAGGAAGGAGGATATGTCACTTTTGGTGATGGATCCAAAAAAAAGGTTCCCGGATTACCCTCCTTATCCGATGCTTTATTTGTTGATGGCTTGAAAGCCAATTTAATAAGCATTTCACATCTAAGTGATGAAGGATATTCCGTCTTGTTTTGTAAAGATGATTGCTCGATCCTAAAGCCCGATGGACAAACCTTATTGAAAGGTATGAGATCTAGCGACAATTGCTATTGTCTTGAAGCTAGAATTGTCTCAAACAATGTGTCCATGGATGAGCAAATAGAGTTGTGGCATGAAAGACTTAGCCACATGAACTTTAGGGATTTAAGAACCCTTGGAAAGTTCGAGTGTGTGCGTGGCCTCCCTAAGCTTGGGAAGAAAGCCAATGGTATTTGTGGACCTTGCCAACAAGGAAAACAAACTAAAAGCATGCACAAAAAGGGCAAGTATCTCTCCACCAAGGAGCCCCTAGAGCTTCTCCACATGGATCTCATGGGTCCTATGCAAACCGAGAGTTTAGGTGGAAAGAGATACATTTTTGTTTGTGTTGACGATTTCTCTAGATTTACATGGACATATTTTCTTAGAGAAAAATCCAAAACTTTTGATAAGTTTAAAATGCTTTGTACTAAAATACAAAATGAAATGAATTCTAACATTAAAAGCATTAAACGGATTAGAAGTGACCATGGGAGGGAATTTGAGAATGCCTCATTTGAAAGCTATTGCAATAGCTTAGGCATCTCCCATGAGTTCTCGGCTCCTAGGACACCTCAACAAAATGGAGTTGTTGAGAGGAAGAATAGGGTCCTTCAGGAGATGGCCCGTTTGATGTTGCTTAGCAACAATGTCCCTAGGAACCTATGGGCCGAAGCCGTCAATACGGCTTGCTATATAGGGAATCGTGTTTTCCTAAGGCCCGGTACTAGAAACACCTCCTATGAGTTATGGAAAGGCAAGAGGCCAAATGTTAGCTACTTCCACACTTTTGGAAGCAAATGCTACATTTTAAATAACCGTGATTAACTTGGCAAGTTTGATGCTAAGAGTGATGAGGGTGTCTTTATTGGCTATGCCTTGAATAGTAGAGCCTATAGAGTTTTCAGCTTGAAGACTCGAACCGTCATGGAATCATCAAATGTTGTTATTGATGATACAAGGCTCAAGTCTCATGACCATGAGGAGGAGGAAATTTTAAATGATGACTCTCCTTTGGAGAGGGTTGTGGTGACTCCCAATGTTGGGACATCTAATGAAAATGATGAAGTCACACAACCTACTACTAGAGTCCCTCTCTTGGACTCTAATGAACCCGCTCCATGGGTTAGAAGACTCCATAACAAAGAGGATGTTATTGGAGATGTAAATGAGGGTGTTAGGACTAGACGTCAACTTGCTAATCTTATTAGCTACACATGCTACACCTCTCAAATTGAACCCAAAAAGGTTGAAGAAGCCTTAAATGATGAATTTTGGGTTCTTGCCATGCAAGAAGAGCTAAACCAATTCGAAAGGAATGAGGCTTGGACTATAGTTCCTAGGCCTAAGACCACTAATGTCATAGGCACTAAATGGATATTTAGGAACAAATCCGATGAGGATGGCAACATAGTGCGGAATAAGGCTAGACTTGTAGCACAAGGGTACTCTCAAATTGAGGGTATCGACTTTGAGGAGACATTTGCTCCCGTTGCCCGTTTAGAGTCTATTAGGCTTCTCTTATCCATTTCTTGTGTGCACAAGTTCAAATTGCACCAAATGGATGTCAAGAGTGCCTTCCTCAATGGATTCTTGCAAGAGGAAGTGTTTGTTGAACAACCCAAGGGGTTTGTGGATGCACACCACCCCAACCATGTCTATCGCCTCAAGAAGGCACTATATGGGTTGAAACAAGCACCGAGGGCTTGGTATGAGCGCCTCACTCAATTTCTTGTTGACAATGACTACACAAGAGGTAGTGTTGACAAGACCTTGTTCATCAAGAGAAACAAAGATGAGTTATTTATAGCTCAAATCTATGTTGATGACATTGTATTTGGCTCCACCAACAACACCAAGGTCCAACAATTTGTTGATGTCATGTCTCATGAATTTGAGATGAGTCTTGTTGGTTAGCTTAGTTACTTCCTAGGTTTGCAAATTAGGCAATTAGATGATGGGATTTTCATAACCCAAGCCAAATATGCCAAAAACCTAGTGAAGAAGTTTTGTTTAGAGAATGCCAAACATTGTGATACACCCATGAGTACCACTTTGAAGCTAAGCAAGGATGCTAGTGGTAAAAGTGTGGAACAAACTCTATATCGGGGCATGATAGGTAGCTTGCTTTATTTGACCGCAAGTAGGCCCGATATTTCTTTTAGTGTGGGTGTGTGTGCTAGGTACCAAGCGGATCCCAAGGAGTCCCATCTCTCTTCCGTAAAGAGAATCATTCGCTATGTGAATGGGACTTCCAACTATGGGATTTGGTACTCTTTTGACACTAATGCTAGTCTTTTAGGCTTTAGTGATGCGGATTGGGCAGGAAATTATGATGATAGGAAAAGCACATCGGGCGGTTGCTTCTTCCTAGGCAACAACTTGGTGTCTTGGTTTTGCAAGAAGCAAAACTCGATTTCCTTGTCCACGGCCGAGGCTGAGTACATAGCCGCGGGGATTGGATGCACACAACTCCTATGGATGAAGCAAATGCTAGTAGACTACGGATTCAACCAAGGTACTCTCACTCTCTTTTGTGATAACATGAGTGCTATTTATATTTCCAAGAATCCGGTACAACATTCTAGAACTAAGCATATTGACATCCGCCATCACTTCATTAGAGAGCTTGTTGAAAATAAATGCATAGTACTTGAACATGTAGGTACTAATGATCAACTTGCGGACTTATTTACTAAACCCTTAGATGCTACTCGATTAAAAACTCTTAGTAGATCTATTGGGATATGTCTTGTGGAGTGATGTTCTATGATTAACCTCATATGGGGAACTCAAGCTAAGAGAGCTATTTTGCATTCTTGTCACTTGCAAAAAATTTGAAATAACTTATGCCTCTTCTTTTAATTGTTTGAGTAAGCTTGGTTGCACATATGTATATATGTTTTCAATTCAATAAGTGTGAACCTTGCTTGTATACAATCCATGTCATATTTATGTTCAAACATCCATTTTTGGACTAGGAGATGTATGTAGGAAGTATGATTTGAATGACCTATGATTATCTCCATGACATGATGATTCTTAAATAACATGCTAATGTCAAATGAAAAAGCTTGAAATTCATATAACATGCTCACATGAAAAGCATGAATTGATGATTGCATATTCTTAAAATGCAAAACCTTATGTGAAAGCTTATGAGACTCCAAAATGAATAAAGGATCTTGTATCCGTTCAAAGGAATTTACATTCCAAATGTCTCTCCTTCTTTATTGGTTGAACATGGCTACTATCATACGGATATCTTATCCGGAAAAATCAAATAGGGTGCAAAGTCGCTCATGCCATGTTTCGCTTATAAAGTTGGATATAGTTGTTCTTAAATTGAAATCAATATATTTTATATCCTTGCTTTACTCATGACATTGGTGAAATTGGTTTGAATTCTTATTAGAAACCTTTGTCATTTGCTTTGCCAAATACCATTGTATTTTGGACTTGAATGCTACATGTCTTGTATGCAAAGCATGTTTGATTCACACATTTTCTTTCAAATAAATCTCCTTGTTTCTCTTCAATTAATTGAGGTACATAAAGTGACTTATATATATATAAATGCAAATATCTTGCATGCTTCTATCTCTCGTTGCTATGAGTGACCTGGTTAGGGACTACTCCTTTGCCTATATCATGACAAAAAGAGGGAGTAGGATATGGTAAGGGGAGTTGCAAAATAGAGGCATTTTTGCATATTGGGGAGAACATTCATTGAGGGGGAGTAACTCGTTGAGGGGGAGTAACCCGTTGAGGGGGAGCATTGCATACACATACATTTCATAATGTTGTGCCTAAACTTTTAAAATGCAAATGCTTGTTTTTGTTCTCACTTGATTCATCTCACTTTTTACTTGCATTGGAAATGTTAGAAACTTTCTTTTCAGGGCTTGATTATTCTACAAGAGATTGAAGACTTGAAGTTTTATTTTCTTATCTCTTTGTACTATAGAATATCATAGTTATCCCGTTGTTTCTATTTTAATGTGAGGAATCAATGTGAGTGGTGGTTTTGTCACGAAATAGCCAAAGGGGGAGATTGTAAGGTTCCCATTTGTTGATTGGCTTATTTCTTGGACAAACCACATGTTGGGGTTCTTTGTAAGGGTAGCCTAGGTATCGATGCTATTGCTCAACCCCTTTGAAGACCTCGTCTTGATAAGCACCGAAGGTAAATTTCTATGTGCTTACTTTTCTTTAAAGAGATTAGTTGCACACACACACTTAACATACATTGCATATGTGTGCATTCTCTTTACTTGTCACATTTCACACTTGCACTTATGTGTTATATTTTGTTATGTGAAATTGTGTCTTGTTGTCTTGTAATTCATTTTTCGATAGTTTTCGGAAACGTCCGCGCATGCACTAGAATGTGCTTGGTTTAGCGCGAGGACCGCCTACGGAGAATGCCCTTGGCTTCTCCTTGGTTTTCACCTTTGTTGGTGATCGGCGGTTATGATCGACAGCCTGGCCGCCGAATGAAACCGCCGTTTGCTTCCAGTAGTGTATGGAGCAATTCTGCGGTTATGATCGGCGGTCTCGACCGCCGTTCGAAACCGCCGTTCGAAACCGCCGTTCAAGACCTGATTGATTTTATCTCTCGGCCTAATTCGGCGGTTGAAACGGCGGTCACGCATGAAACCGCCGTTTTCACACCTGATTGATTTTTCATCTCAGGTTTGATTCGGCGGTTGAATCGGCGGTCAGGAAACCACCGAATGAAACCACCATTGGTCCCCTGTTCCACTCGGGCCAATTCGGCGGTTATGAACGGCAGCCTGGCCGCCGATTTAAACTGCCAATTTAAACCGCCGATCGGTACGTTTCAGGGGCAAACTTGTCTTTTCACATGCTCTGTTTTTCATGCCTATAAATACATCACTTTCTCTTGTTCTGAATGTAACTATTTGATTATCAAGAACCCTACTTTCAAAAGAGAGTTTTTTAAGAGAGAAAGCAATCAAGTTTGCTCATTAAACACTCAAACCAAAATCCATTTGCATCAAAGTTCATCTAGCATTCTCTAGCATATCTAGGATGCTTGCTTGCATGGGTCTTTGATCATCACACTTGCTTTGGTAAGTTTTTCACTATTATCATACATAATTAGTGTTTAATTTATTATGGCATCTCTTTTATTACTTGATTGTTCTTAGATTATAATCTAATATTCAAGATAGAGATTGTTGTGTTGATTTGATTGAGTGTTGTTTTTATGATAGATATCTAGGTTTTTCTAATCTATGATTATCTATGCTAATTGACATGTCATTTAGCTTTAATATCTAGGATTGTTTTTAATTGCATATTCATCATCTTAGATAAGCATATAGGGTTTCCCTTGCTCTATGTTGCATTTGAATATTCATATATTCACTTAGGGTGTTAATCTCTTTTTAGAGAATTAAGTCTTGTGTTGTGACCGGGATTAGGTTGCTTAATTCGCAAGCAATCGGACTAGGTTCACTCATACCGGGATTAGATAGGTGTGTGATTACTTCCGGGATTAGGTTGTAATCGTTTTACACATTTAGTGGATTCGAAGTTCAAGTGTGGCTTACTTACTAGCCCGTGGTTTTTCCCGTAAGGGTTTCCACGTAAAAATCAAGTGTTATTTAATTTCCGCATTTTATACTTGATTTATTGCTTTATCTATTTAGGGGTAATTTCGTAATTTGGACTAATATGAAAAATTGGGTAAAAAGCTTAAAATCTATTCACCCCCCATCTAGATAGTTTTATACACACCGTGCTATAATTTGTTTCATTACACTCTTGCTATTGAGCATAATCCTAACAATCTCCCACTTGCGCTATAGCAATTGTGTCAAATCTCTCATGCCCATGTTCTCTAGATGCCCATCGAAACTCTTCTGAGGTAGAGCCTTTGTGAAGGGATCTGCTAGATTTTCTACTGACGCGATTTTGGTAATCGTCATATCACCCCTTTGAACAATCTCCCTTAAAAGATGATACTTTCTTTCAATGTGTTTTCCTCTCTTGTGACTTCTTGGTTCTTTCGAATTAGCCACTGCTCCACTGTTGTCACAGTAGATAGTGATCTGCTTATTCGCACTAGGAACCACTTCTAAGTCCTCAAGAATTGGTGAAGCCAAACAGCCTCTTTGGCAGCCTCGCATGCAGCAACATATTCAGCTTCCATGATGGAATCAGCAATACAAGATTGCTTGATACTCCTCCATATGACTGCTCCTCCTCCAATAGTAAACACAGCTCCTGATGTGGATTTTCTGGAGTCAGAATTTGATTAAAAATCAGAATCTGTATACCCAACGGGAATTAAATCCCCTCCAGAGTATACAAGCATATTATCTCTCGTTCTCTTGAGATACTTGAAAATATGCTTGACTGCCGTCCAGTGATCAGGACCAGGTTTCGATTGAAACCTGCTAACTATGCCAACAGCAAAACAAATATCTGTTCTAGTGCAGAGCATTACATACATGAGACTTCCAACTGTCGAGGCATATGGAACTCTACTCATGAATTGCTCTTCATGCTCATTCTTAGGAACTTGTTCCTTAGAAAGTTTGATTCCATGTCTGAAAGGTAACATACCTTTCTTGGAATCTTGCATGGAAAACCTAGACAAGATCTTGTCTATGTATGAAGCTTGGGATAATGCAATCATTTTATTCTTTCTATCCCTTATTACTTGGATACCTAGAATAAAACTTGCTTCTCCTAAGTCCTTCATATCAAATTGTTTCGCTAACCATTCTTTTACTAATGTCAATACGCCTACATCATTTCCAATGAGTAGTATATCATCAACATAAAGAATTAGGAAAACCACCTTGTCGCCTTTAATCCTTTTGTATACACAAGGTTCGTCAGGATTTTGAATAAATCCAAAACCTTTTACAGCTTGATCGAACCTTATGTTCCAGGATCTGGATGCTTGCTTTAATCCATATATGGATTTCTGCAACTTGCATACCTTTTCCATTTGGCCTTTTTCAATGAATCCTTTTGGTTGCATCATGTAGATGCTTTCGTCAAGACTTCCATTAAGGAAAGCTGTCTTGACGTCCATTTGCCAAATCTCTAGATCTAAAGATGCTGCAATGGATAAGAGTATCCTAATGGATTTAAGCATGGCCACAGGAGAGAAGGTTTCCTCGTAATCGATACCTTCTTTCTGTGTATACCCTTTAGCTACCAATCTAGCTTTAAAGGTTTCCACCTTTCCATCCATACCTCTTTTCCTCTTGTATACCC
The DNA here is from genome assembly GCA_008009225.1 of Acer yangbiense. Lineage (NCBI taxonomy): Eukaryota > Viridiplantae > Streptophyta > Magnoliopsida > Sapindales > Sapindaceae > Acer > Acer yangbiense. The sequence continues at coordinate 116,581 of VAHF01000197.1, read as the reverse complement.
ACTTGCGCCCAATGGGTTTTATCCCTTTAGGCAAGTCTACAAGGGACCAGACTTTGTTATCGAACATGGATTCAATCTCAGATTGCATTGCCTTTTGCCAATGGCGACTATCAACATCCTCCATTGCTTCCTTCTACGTGTAGGGATCATCATCGTCCGGGAGATTCTCCACTGATTCTCCCAGACCGATGTATCTTTCGGGTTGTGTTCTAACCCTCCCACTACGACGAGGAATGGTAGGTTGTTGATTTTGTGTTGGATCGGAACTTACAATTGGGTTAGGTTGTGTAACCTCTTGTGGAATTGTATCTCCTGACATCTAATTCAGGACCATTCTACTTCTAGGTACAAAATCATTCATATAGTCCTTTTCCAGAAATTTAGCATGTGTCGAAACAAATATTTTAAGATCTGAAGGACTATAGAAATAATATCCTTTTGTTTCTTTTGGATACCCTACAAATATGCATGTTTCCGAATGGGACTCCATCTTTTCTGTCTTTCCTTTTAACACATGCACAAGACGACCAAATATCCTTAAGTGCTGTAAACTAGGTTTGCGCCCAGTCCACAACTCATGCGGTGTTTGAGGAACGGACTTATATGGTACATCATTTAGAATGTATATTGCAGTTTGTAAAGCATATCCCCAAAAAGAAATAGAAAGTGTTGAAAAAACTCAACATAGACCTAACCATATCCAAAAGAGTTCTGTTTCTCCTTTCTGATACCCCATTCTGTTGAGGTGTACCTGGTGCAGAAAACTGAGAAACTATCCCATTATCAATAAGATATTGCTGAAACTCACCAGATAGATATTCTCCACCACGATCAGATCTCAAGATTTTTATGTGTTTCTCAAGCTAATTTTCTACTTCAGCTTTGAATGCTTTGAACATGTCAAAAGCATCCGACTTATGTTGCATGAGATACACATAGCCAAATCTCAAGTAATCATCTGTGAAGGTGATGAAGTACTCATATCCACCTCTAGCTTGAATGCTCATAGGACCATATACATCAGTGTGTATTAATCCTAAACATTCAGTGGCTCTTGCGCCTTTGGCCGAGAACAACCTTTTGGTCATCTTACCTTCCAAACAAGATTCACAAGTTGGTAGATCATCAACCTTTAAGTCACTTACCAATCTTTTAATCCTATTAAGGTTAATATGACCTAGGCGTAAATGTCATAGGTAGGTTTCATCTATTGATAATTTTACTCTTTTATGATTAGGTTCCGTTAATTCTGTGTCTAACGAGTGAGAGATATTTCTATGCAAAAAGTATAGACCATTTTCCAATGTACTTTCGCAAATAATTTTGTCATTCTTACTAATAATAAAAACTTTATTAAAAGTAACCGAATATCCAAATTTATTTAAACAAGAAACTGAAATTAAATTCCTCTTGAATTGAGGTACATAATAAACGTCTATTAAATCTAAATGCTTTCTAGAATCCAAGTAAACTCTAATATCTCCCACTGCACTTGCAAACACTAACGTTCCGTTGCCCAAGCGTAAATTGATTTCATTCTTATTCAGCCTTCTTCTTTCTTGGAACCCCTGTAAGGAATAACAAACATGATTAGTGGCTCCAGAGTCTATGATCCAAGAATCTGTAGAATCTGCCAGAAAACATGTTTCAAGATAATTTACATTACCTTCTTCCTTCTTATTCTGGGACTTTGGGCAATTTCTTTTCCAATGTTCCTTTTCACCACAAAGGAAGCATTTCCCTTTGATCTTTGTTACTTTCTTGGTCTCCTTCTTGGTAGGCCCAAGTTGCTTTTTCTTCTGTTGTTTCTTGACCTTTTGACGGGTCTTAACAGTAGCAACTTTACCAACCATATGAATCTCTTGACCTTTGCTTTTCACAAGGATCTTTTCAGCGCTTTGAACATCTTGCATCAGGCCTTGCAAGGTGTATTCCTTTTTGTTCAAAGTGTAGTCCAATTTGAACTGATCAAAGGAATCTGACAGTGAGTTGACAACCATATCAATTTTTGTCTCACCATCTATCTCAGCGCCATGTAGTTCAGCAATGTTGAGATGTGCTATGACTTTCATCATGTGATCCTTCACAGCCTGTCCAAGTTTCATCCTAAGATTCATAAAAGCAGTCACTGCCTCTCTCTTAGTCGTCCTGGACTTCATAGCAAACATCTCCTCTAGAGACATCATTATATCAGTAGCAGACTCTATTCCTTCATGCTGTTGTTGCAACACGTCGGAGATAATGGCCATAATGTAACATTTGGCCATATCATCTGAAGTCTTCCACTGCTTATACTCTTCTCTTTGCATTATACTAGATTCATTATTAGGAGTAGGTGGTTTAGGAGTAGTCAGAACAAACTTATGTTTTTCACTTTGCAGCAACAACCCAATTTTCCTTTTCCATGTGACATAATTATCTCCAGTTAAAGTGTTGTCTTTCAGGATGTTCATAAGTGATGGGGTCATGATTTCTGAATAAAACAAAAATTTATATGAGTAAATAATCATGATAAAGCACTTTTGAATAATTATCTTGATTTAAATAAATAACTCAATCATAAAAATTCAACGGTGATCTAACACCCATAAATGTTACGCCTCCTTTGGGAGTTCGCACCATTTACTAGTTAGACTAGGTCCCACCTAATAGTTAACATAACAACCAACGTTTTCAATTTTAGCCTTGCAATTTTATTGACAAGAACTCTTGGGAGGATATCAATAAAATTACATTGAGTGTGTTACCAAGATATCGACCCTCAATGTTTTCTCTCACGAAAATCCCTCCTTGGGGAGTAGATCTCGTTTGAGTCAATTGTCTAGTCTATCCTTGTAAGGAAGTATTTTGCCAAATTCCATTCAACTAACCTTGGAGGCCATAGGTGTTACAAAACACCTTCTCCCTCTCAATTATTTAAGGCGTGTGATTAAATCCCATAGAATGATTTACCAAGTTATCTAGATGCCAATTTAGATACCTAAATCATTCAATGCATGTTCATACCAAAAGAGATATATGAGTGGCACTCCTATTCTATATGACATGTTATCATACAATAACAAATATTGTAATATTTATGCAAAAATAAATAGCCACAATTTTGGTCCATCCTAGAAAAGCAACTAAATTACAATTTGTTAGGAATACAAGATCTTCAAATGGCCATCGACCATCCGCGCATCCCTCGGCTGCCTCCCACAGGCGTGCACAGCCCACAACCCCACAAAGGGGCTGCCGTGCGCAGCCCACCATGATATGGGCTTGCCATGCGCAGCCCAATCCACTCCAAGGGTGCGCACGGTGCTCGTTCTAGGTTCCGGTTGCTTCCTTTTTCTTCAAGTCTTCGAATCTTCGATGCTTGAACGTATTACAACTTTATTTAACAAAATAAACTACTGCAGAATTTTTTTTTTTTTTAATCACTGCAGTAATTTTTTACACAATAAAAACTGCACTAAATGATAAAAAAAAAAAAATCTGCATTATTTTAAATACAATAAAAACTGCAGTAGTTTTAATACAATAAAAAAATTGAATCTAGCAACTACCAAGAAGGAACTTGTGACGGTAATAGGCCACCCTTCTTGGTACAATTCCGAAACAAAAAATTACATTGAAATTCTAGGACCAAAATCGAGCAACAACAATTCACTTTATAACAACATATATAAATCCATACATTCCACATGTAATTATATATGAGAATACCTAGAGTGCCATCTCTTTCTAAAACATGCATAATCACAATAAAAAGAAATAGATTCACGTATATATACGTTAATTAATTAAAGGGTACAACCAAGGCTCTGATACCAATTGTAGGGAAAAATACGGTCAACGCAGCGGAAGCGAGACTAAAAACTAGTTTAGTATATTTTAAAATTTTTCCTTTGATGAACCTTAACCTTTTAATTTAATTAAAGATATATATAAACTAATAAAAGTATAATACCTTTTGTCACGTGATCCGATTGACTTGCGTCGATGGTAATCCGCAAGATCTTCAATCCTAGCACGAACGTGAATCACCTAGGAGCGTGGTCTCCCTTTCTTTGAATTGCGTACCTGAAAGATGGAAAACAAAATCTCCTTTTTCTGATTTGTTAGTCTCTCAGCATCCAAAAGAAAACCAAGATTATTCCGGTCACTTTTGAGTTCTCAAGCTAGTGATCGAAAATCGCGTGAACCTTATTCGAAATTGTACACCAAAAGCCTATTGATGTTTAGGCTAATAATAGTATACTATCGAAATTAAAAAAATCTCTTTTCCTTTTGTGTCTTGGCCGGAAAATAAAACCTTTTCTATGAGTATGAGAAGAAGAAGAAATTGATCAATTGAATCAATCAAGCAAGAGAGTGGGTGGCCGAATTCTATAGCATGTATTATATAGGGTGGCCAAAAATTTCTTCTCTACCTATTAGGGTTGGCCGAATTCTCCTTATGATGGGAGACTAGGGTTGGCCGAATCCTCTACTCAAGAGGATTTGTGCTTTGCCCTAATTCCTATCAACTTTAGAATCCTAATCCTAATTCAACTCATAAGTGTTTAATTCTTAATAAAAGACTTCCTTATTTGATTAAATAAATAAACCTTATTATTTATTTTCTTACCAAATAAGTCTTTTACTTTTAGTATACTACTACCAATAGTATAACTCTAGGAAACATATTTCCTGATCAGAAAAAGATTTTGTTTCTTAATTAAATAATTAATTAATTCTCATTTAGTCAAACAATAAAATAAAATAATATATTTGACTAATAAATTAGCCTTGCCGCCCACATCATATATATATGGGCTTAATATTATTTTCTTATTTTATTTAATCCATTAGACTTTAATTAAAAAGCCCACATGTGAACCAGACCCATTCTTACTAAAAGAACAAGCCCACATACCTTTCATTAATATATTAATATAATTGACCAGCCCATTAAATAAATAATGTGCAAATTATATTCTTAATATATTAAATGCAATTCTAGATGGACCCATAAATTGGTCCGGTAGAATATATCAAGTGATCCATGCAAGTCCGTGTGGATTGGGGATCTTGGTGGGCTATCTAAATTTAAGCTTCAATAGACATAACCTAATCACAATCAACAAATGATTCACTTAGGTCCGATCCATTAATTTTAACTCATTCCACTAAAGAGCTAAAATTGAACTCTTAAATAAAGATAAAAAAGGAAGATGTTCCTCATTCATACCCTAGACAATCAAGTTGGAGATAGTGTATCCTCGTGATTAATATCAGTAATCGCCAAGAGTTCATAGACCGCCTATAACTCTCCAAGTTACCATATTTACTCATTTGACCACGTTTTGAACTTGGATATTTTGACTTGTCCAGAAGCTATGTTTTCAATAGTCGCTATCAAAAACTCAACGTTGAGATTTAATATCCAATTACCTCAAAACATCCATATGATGATATTATACTCTCATTTAATAAATGGAGCCACGATGTCCATATCTATAAATGAAGTCCTCTATCGATTAACATATGAATATCACCAAAATATCGAGGATAGACTATGCGATATAATCGTACTCATTGATAACTCAAATGATATCACTTGCAACCATAAGTCCATCATTTATCTCAAGATTAAGATAGACTCTCCGATTGTCTTGATAATGAAAAGACTAATATCTATTGACGGTTTTAGATAAAGCTTTTCATTGTGATCTAGTTCAATGCACCTAGTGCACTAGGTTCTTTTACTCGAAAACCCTCCGATGATTTTAGACTCATCATAACTCATTTGATCCCACTCAAATGCTAGCAAAAGAATTCTACAACTTTAACAAGGTAAATGTGCCCAACCTTTAACTTAAGTTGTGAACATTATTCAAGACTAACTAAAGAATTGTGTCTTCCTCATACATATCCAGATGTACGAACAATTCTTCTTTTCTCATAGTCTTTAGACCTTATGATTATTTACTTTGACAATTATAATATTAAACTATAAATGCTATAAGATTTGTTAAACAAGAAATCACTTTATTAATATGAAAAGATTGTCAATTACAATATTACACTCTTGCTATTGAGCATAATCCTAACAGGGGTTTGTTGTGTAAGGGTAGTTTAGGTGATTGAACTTTAAGCTCGAAGACCATTTCAAGACCTCAAGGGACAAGCACGCCAAAGGTATAATCTCTAGTGCTTGGTTTTCTTTGAAGAGATTTAGATTGCACACACACATTTTTGCATTTGTGTGCTTTCTCTTCACATGTCACATTTCACACTTGCACTTATATGTTGTATCTTGTTGTGTGCACTTGTGTCTTGTAATTCGTTTCCCGATAGTATTCGGAAACGTCCGCGCATGCACTAGAATGTGCTTGGTTTTGTGCGAAGACCGCCTACGAAGATTAACCTTGGCTTCTCCTTGGTTTTCACCTCTATTGGTGATCGGCGGTTATGATCGGCGGCCTGGCCGCCGAATGAAACCACCGTTTGAGTCCAGAGACCTCTGGATCAATTCTACGGTTACGATCAGCGGCCAGGACCACCTTTCGAAACCACCGTTCATACCTGATCGACTTAATCTCTCGGTTTGATTTGATGGTTGGCTCAATCGGTTGGAATAACGGCCTCCAATCTCCACGCCTCTCCCTCTCTTATCGCCACGTGTCCCTCTCTTGTCGCCACGTGTCCCTCTCTTGTCACCACATGGTCTTTCGTTGTCGCCATGGCGACAGGGAATGTGTTTTGGCACCTGATGGTGTCGCCACTTTCGTCGTCGGATCCGTCGCCATTTGAGAAGTAGCAACCTCTTTGCTGTGCAAAACTGATTGGGTGTGCAAATTACAATATGCACCCCTCTTTTGGACTTAATGGTAATTTGCCATATAGGAGGGTGTTTTGGTAATTTACCACCCGAGACCTAATTTGAAAATCCTATAAATTCATCACTATTTTCCTCTTTTAAACAACTCTTGGTCATTGTTGACAACCAAGAAACCTCCTTTCTACCATTCCTAATCCCTCCATTTCTCTCCTACCTAATCTAAATATCTAGATTTCCCTCCCTAAATCATTCCGTTCTTCCCATCTTCTCCACAAATCTCTTTAGTCACTTCCCATTTGACTCCACCTATCTAGACACATCCTCATCATCCACTATTTGCACAAGGAGCATCAAAGGTAAGGAAAGGATCAAGCTTACAAAAGGAGACCCAAGGGTGATTTCCTAATCTTTTACTTGCCTTCCCTTTGGTTGTAATATGTGTAATTAAACCCCCTTTCTAGGGATTTGATGTGAGAACATTTTGGATTGGGTTTTGTTTAAGCTAATATATATTTTAATCTCTATTTGTGTTCTATTCATTTTATAAATAGATTCTAGGCATTATATGATTGACATGTATATCCACTAGTTGATTATACTCTTGCTTAGGATAATTTGTTATATAATCTTGATTGGATTGACAACCTTGATGGATTGAGAACATAGTGACTAGGACAGATCGTCGGAGGGTATATCAACTGCGATTATCTAAATCGTTAATTGTAACAAACCGATTCCGCCGTGACCCCCTCTCCTTAATCGGTTAGGCATTGCGGTGGAAAGTTGTTTAGGGTTCATAGTAATGGTCTAAACACAATTAAGGAATCAATTGGTTAACATTTATGAGATTGGTTCGTTAAGGTAGCTTGAGAAACACTTCCCGTAACCCATGTGCGATCCCATTAATTCCCTAGCAATTCTATTAATTGTTATCCCATATATCTCTTATCTAGATTTCTATCTATTTTATTAGTTTCATTAGGTTTATTTTACATGTATGTTTGATGGCTTGACAAACCATTCATCCATTCATTGCTTATGTTTTATTTTATCGCATATAGGAATTGTTAATTCATTTAACTATCACTCTAATTCCCTGTGGAACGAATCCTACTTGTCACTTTACTAATTTTATATCTAAGTGGTGAAATCGGTTTTCAACACGAACACATTTTAAAACAATCATTTTGTTGAGTACCAACGATGGCTCATCAATGTTCTAATATACACTTGAGATCTAACTGGGTTTAGTGTCCGTGGTTGTCCTCATTGATTTGGGTTATCACTAATAATCATGAAGGTTGTATGAATATTATTTTAGCAAATTATATTCACATGATACTTAATAGTTGATTAATGGTTTCATAATATTATACGTCAGTTTGGACGGCTATAATTATATTTGTTTTTCAGTCATTGAAATGGTGATGATGTTGATATTTTGGCATGCTAAATTAAGTCTTGTTGGACTAGATAGAATGAGTATATCAGTCAGAGAGGACTAATTGGACTCATTTATCTAAAAAGTCATGCAAATTATCTAACAAGAAAAACAACTAGAAAACCATTTAGTAAGGAACTAGGTTATGAATTCTATTGCAACTAATTCATTAAAACATTTGTGATCGAATGAGTGTAAAGGCTAGACATGAAATTTTAATATCTAGTTACATTCATTGATATCTTTAGACGTCTTGGTTATGTATATTTGATCTGCCATGAATCTAAAGTATTGGATTGCAATAGATTGTTTGGTTGATGATCAAATTAGATAATAAACTTTTGAGTTTAAAGAGTAATCCGAGCACGTAAATATCTTTCTAAACGGTTCAAGAAATTGTTTAGCAAGAAAGATATAGAAAGATATTCATTTATTCCTAAGACTCTGCAGCAAATTAGTGTAGTGGAAAGAAAGAATAAAATACTATTGGAAATGGTTAAGTCTGTGATGGCGCAAGTAAATTTTTAGTATCTTACTAGAAGATAGCTTAATTGATTGTTGCCAACTTAATCATGTTCCACTAGATCAGACATTTCAACACCTTATGAATTTTGGACAGGTAGTTAGCCTAGTCTAACTAATCTACAACCATAGGGGTATGTAGGTTATGTTTATTATCCATCTCATAGAAATGAGAAATTGGATGCAAGAAAAGAATTGTATCTTTGTTTGATACTCTGTGCATTCTAAAGGATTAAATAAACGATGGTGTACAATTAGATAGAAGTGTGACTGAATTAGAATCACAAGATGTCATTATTAGACAATGAAATTCTTAGTAGAAGTGAGTTTGATATAGATTTCTGATTTTAGGAATTGGATGAGCTGTGTTAATACGCGAGTGGTGGTAAATTAAAATCTTGTAAGGTTCTCATTTGTTGATTGACTCATTTCGTGGACAACCACATGTTGGGGTTCTTTGTAAGGGTAGCCTAAGTATCGGTCTTATTGTTCGAAGCCCTTTGAAGACCTCGTGTTGATAAGCACCGAAGGTAAATTTCTATGTGCTTACTTTTCTTTGAAGAGATTAGTTGCACACACACACTTAACATTCATTGCATATGTGTGCATTCTCTTCACTTGTCACATTTCACACTTGCACTTATTTATCATATTTTGTTGTGTGTCATGTTGTCGTGTAATTCGTTTCCCGATAACTTTCGGAAACGTCCGCGCATGCACTAGAATATGCTTGGTTTAGCGCGAGGACCGCCTATGGAGAATGCCCTTGGCTTCTCCTTGGTTTTCACCTTTCTAGGTGATCGGTGGTTATGATCGGCGGCCTGGCCACCGAATAAAACCGCCGTTTCAGTCCAGATTGGTCTGAAGCATTTCTGCGGTTAAGATCGGCGGTCAAGACCACCGTTTAAAACCGCCGATTCAAGACCTGATTGATTTATCTCTCAGTATAATTCGGCGGTTGAATCGGCGGTCATGAAACCGCCGTTCGAAACCGCCGTTCATACTTGATTGTTTTTAATCTCTCTGTTTTGATTCGGCGGTTGGGATCGGCGGTCACGAAACCGCCGAATGAACCGCCGTTTATGCTCTGTTCTTCACGAGCTCAATTCGGCGGTCATGATCGGCGGTCTGGCCGCCGATTTAAACCGCCAATCGGCGCGTTTCTTTGAAACTTACTTAAACGACCACACTTTGTTTTGGCCCCCTATATATATGCCATTTTGTCTTTAGGTCAATTAAGAGAGGTCATATTCAGAATTCATACTTAGGATATTTTTCAAAGAGAAGAAAAATTCCAAGAACTCATTTTTTATTACTCAAACACTTTTTCATGATCATCAATCATCATCTAGCATCATCCTTGATCTTCTAGATGTCATCTTGCATGGATTCTTCATCATACTTTGCTTGGTAAGCTTTTCACTAATATCTTACATATTTTGTGTTTCTCTTAGCTAGCAATCTCAATTAATTACTTGTATGTTATTTTATATACTTTGAATACAAGTTTGAGATTAGTATGATGTATGTTTGAGAAGTTGTTTTGTGATAGCTAATTAAGTTTTGTGCTTAATATTGATTAGCTAAACTATTTGACATGTCATTTAGTTTTGATATCTAGGATTGTTCTAATTGCATATTAATCATCTTAGATAAGCATATAGGGTTTCTCTTGCTCTATGTTGCATTTGGATATTCATATATTCACTTAGGGTTGTATTCTCTTCATAGAGAAAGTAAGTCTTGTGTGTAGCATCCGGGATTAGGTTGCTTAGAACGCAAGCAAATTGGACTAGGTTCACTCATACCGGGATTAGGTAGGTGCGTGATTACTTCCGGGATTAGGTTGTAATCGTTTTACACATTTAGTGGATTCGAGGTTCGAGTGTGGCTTACTTACTAGCCCGTGGTTTTTCCTGTGAGGGTTTCCACGTAAAAATCAAGTGTTATTTAATTTCCGCATATTATACTTGATTTATTGCTTTATCTAGTTTGGGGTAATTTCATAATTTGACTTAATACGAAAAATTGGGTAATAAGCTTAAAATCTATTCACCCCCCCTCTAGATAGTTTTATACACACCGTGCTATAATTTGTTTCAATTGGTATCAGAGTGGGTTCCTAGACATACATAGGTGATCCTTGCTTATTTTGGTGTGTTTTGCATTTTGTGTGATTTTTGATCATTCATACATTTGCATTCATTTCATTCATTCATAAACACTATGAGTGGAAACGGTGGAAATGGTGGTGGCAACGAAGGTGCCTCAAGCACAAGGCCTCCACTTCTTACCGGATTGAACTATTCCCAATGGAAAAGGAAGATGGAATCCTACATATGCCAAATTCATGACCGTGCATGGATGGCGGTTGAAGACGGATATGATCTACCCAAGATGACTCCCGATGGTGGAGGAGAAGAAGTATTGAAGCCTAAGGCGCAATGGAACGCGCAAGAGTTTGAGGCTTCAAAGTGGAATAGGAAGGCGATGCATGCCATCTTGTGTGCTATGGATGAAAATCAATATAAATTGATTCAAAATACTAGGATAGCTAAAGAGGCTTGGGACATCCTAGAGATTGCACATGAGGGAACCGAAGTGGTGAAGGACTCTAAGCTTCAAGTCCTCCAAACTCAATTCGAGATGCTTAAGATGGAGGAGAATGAGTGCTTCAATGACTTTGAGATCAAGTTGATGGATATTGTCAACCAAAGCCATCAACTTGGTGATCCATATTCGGATAGGAGAATCAAGCAAAAGATTATGAGATCTCTACCCGATAGGTTTGAATCGAAGGTGACGGCTTTAGAAGAAAATAGTGGTTATAAGGATATGAAGCCGAGTGAGGTGATTGGGAGACTTCTAGCTTATGAGTCTAGGAAAGGGCCTATCTCCACACCCACTAAAAAGCAAAAAGGAATTGCTTTAAAATCCTCCAAGGATGAAAAGGAGGCAAAGAAGGTTGACTCGGATGAAGACCTTGCCTTGTTTGTAAAAAGGTTCAACAAGGTTATGAAGTTTAGAAGAAAAGGCTTTGGATCAAAAGATCAAGATTTGAAGAAAAAGGGCACTTTCAAGAAGTTTGAACCTAGGTAAGAAAGGACCGAAAGGAAAGGGGTTCGATGTTTCGAGTGTGGTGGCATAGGTCACTTTGCCCCCGAATGTGCAAATCACAATGAGAGGAAAAAGGGAAAAGTGATGGACGCCACTTGGAGTGGAAGTAGTGATGACTCCATTGAGGGAGATGAGTCTTCAAGTGATGAAGAGCTCATGGCTAATCTCCTAGCTTTTGCCTCCTCCCATAAAAGCAAAAGTGCTAGTGAGAGAGAGGAAATGAGTCAAGAGGAAAATGACTCAAGTGAAGAAGAAAGTGATTCCTCGTCTAACTCCATAAGTAGTTTTATGGAGAAAAAGGTGCTTGCTAAATGCCATGCCGAGTTTAATGATTTAGCAATCAAGAGCACAAGAAAGATCAAGATGTTGAGAGAAGAAAATCTTGAGCTTGCATCTCATAATGACCACTTAGGTGAACAAGTGGAAAAATTCAAGAAGATAGAAGATAAGCTAAGAGAGGAGTTAGTCTTATCTAGGAGGAATGAAGAAAGTCTAAAGAGGGAGCTTGAAGAAGTTAGAAATTCTATGACTAGGATGGATTCTAGCACCAAGAAGCTTGACCATATGCTTGGTGTTGGAAATAGTCCATGTGACAAGAGGGGTCTTGGGTATGAAGATGACAAGAAGATCTCAACCTCTAACAAGACTGTGTTTGTCAAGGGTTTGAAGAACGAAGAAACATCATATGTGCAAATTCCTAGGAAGAAGTTAGAAGTAGGACAATGTTCAAATGCACAAGTGAAGATGGGGCCAAGAAGGCAAACTCAAGCTCAACCTCCTAGGGTCCCTCAAGCCAACATTCCTTCTCAAATGGCTCACAAAGGAAAGAAACCAATCATGCAACCTCAAGCTAGGAAGCAACCAAGACCGGTTCAACAACGAAGAAGGATTGAACCCTTTCATCCACAAAGACAAGGACAAGGTATGATTCCTTATTTTACTCCTATATGTCACTTTTGTGGATTTGATGGTCATATTAGACCACATTGCTTTCGATATATAAAAATGTGCAAAACTAGAAGCATGATAGAGAAGAAAAAGAAAAGAGCCATGATGCATGTTCCTAGGAATGATAATATTATTATGCATTATCCTAGGACATCTAGAGCCCATGTACCAAAGACCACTAAGAAAGCTAAGATTGTTTCTAGGTGGATTAGAAAGAATGAAATTGTTTGCCATGTTGCTCAAATAGCCTTGAAGGCAAATTCTTCTAATTTTTGGTATTTAGATAGTGGGTGCTCTAGGCACATGACGGGAAACAAGAGTTTCTTCGAGACTCTTGTTATGGAGGAAGGTGGATATGTCACTTTTGGTGATGGATCCAAAAAGAAAGTTGTAGGGAAAGGAACCATTTCCGTTCCCGGATTACCCTCCTTATCCGATGCTTTATTTGTTGATGGCTTGAAAGCCAATTTAATAAGCATTTCACATTTAAGTGATGAAGGATATTCCGTCTTGTTTTGTAAAGATGATTGCTCGATCCTAAAGCCCGATGGACAAACCTTATTGAAAGGTATGAGATCTAGCGACAATTGCTATTGTCTTGAAGCTAGAATAGTCTCAAACAATGTGTCCATGGATGAGCAAATAGAGTTGTGGCATGAAAGACTTGGCCACATGAACTTTAGGGATTTAAAAACCCTTGGAAAGTTCGAGTGTGTGCGTGGCCTCCCTAAGCTTGGGAAGAAAGCCAATGGTATTTGTGGACCTTGCCAACAAGGAAAACAAACTAAAAGCATGCACAAAAAGGGCAAGTATCTCTCCACCAAGGAGCCTCTTGAGCTTCTCCACATGGACCTCATGGGTCCTGTGCAAACCAAAAGTTTGGGTGGAAAGAGATACATTTTTGTATGTGTTGATGATTTCTCTAGGTTCACATGGACATATTTTCTTAGAGAAAAATCCGAAACTTTTGATAAGTTTAAAATGCTTTGTAATAAAATACAAAATGAAATGAATTCTAATATTAAAAGCATAAAACGGATTAGAAGTGACCATGGGAGGAAATTTGAGAATGCCTCATTTGAAAGCTATTGCAATAGCTTAGGCACCTCCTATGAGTTCTCGGCTCCTAGGACACCTCAACAAAATGGAGTTGTTGAGAGGAAGAATAGGGTCCTTCAAGAGATGGTCCGTGTGATGTTGCTTAGCAACAATGTCCCTAGGAACCTATGGGCCGAAGCGGTCAATACGGCTTGCTATATAGGGAATCGTGTTTTCCTAAGGCCCAGTACTAGAAATATCTCCTATGAGTTATGGAAAGGCAAGAGGCCAAATGTTAGCTACTTCCACACTTTTGGAAGCAAATGCTACATTTTAAATGACTGTGACCAACTTGGCAAATTCGATGCTAAGAGTGATGAGGGTATTTTTATTGGCTATGCCTTGAATAGTAGAGCCTATAGAGTTTTCAATTTAAAAACTCTAAGTGTTATGGAATCATCCAATGTCGTATTTGATGATACTAGGCTCAAGTCTAATGATCATGAGGAGGAGGTTGTTTTTAGTGATGTTTCTCCTTTGGAGAGGGTTGTGGTGACTCCCAATGTTGGGACATCTAATGAAAATGATGAAGTCACATAACCCACTACTAGAGTCCCTCTCTTGGACTCTAATGAACCCGCTCCATGGGTTAGAAGACTCCATAACAAAGAGGATGTTATTGGGGATGTAAATGAGGGTGTTAGGACTCGACGTCAACTTGCTAATCTTATTTGCTACACATGCTACACCTCTCAAATTGAACCCAAAAAGGTTGAAGAAGCCTTAAATGATGAATTTTGGGTTCTTGCCATGCAAGAAGAGCTAAACCAATTTGAAAGAAATGAGGTTTGGACTCTAGTTCCTAGGCCTAAGACCACTAATGTCATAGGCACTAAATGGATATTTAGGAACAAATCCGATGAGGATGGCAACATAGTGCGGAACAAGGCTAGACTTGTAGCACAAGGGTACTCTCAAATTGAGGGTATCGACTTTGAGGAGACATTTGCTCCCGTTGCCTGTTTAGAGTCTATTAAGCTTCTCTTGTCCATTTCTTGTGTGCACAAGTTCAAATTGCACCAAATGGATGTCAAGAGTGCCTTCCTCAATGGCTTCTTGCAAAAGGAAGTGTTTGTTGAACAACCCAAGGGGTTTGTGGATGCACACCACCCTAACCATGTCTATCGCCTCAAGAAGGCACTATATGGGTTGAAACAAGCACCGAGGGCTTGGTATGAGCGCCTCACTCAATTTCTTGTTGACAATGACTACATAAGAGGTAGTGTTGACAAGACCTTGTTCATCAAGAGAAACAAAGATGAGTTATTTATAGCTCAAATCTATGTTGATGACATTGTATTTGGCTCCACCAACAACACCAAGGTCCAACAATTTGTTGATGTCATGTCTCATGAATTTTAGATGAGTCTTGTTGGTGAGCTTAGTACTTCCTAGGCTTGCAAATTAGGCAATTAGATGATGGGATTTTCATAACCCAAGCCAAATATGCCAAAAACCTAGTGAAGAAGTTTGGTTTAGAGAATGCCAAACATTGTGATACACCCATGAGTACCACTTTGAAGCTAAGCAAGGATGCTAGTGGTAAAAGTGTGGAACAAACTCTATATCGGGGCATGATAGGTAGCTTGCTTTATTTAACCGCAAGTAGGCCCGATATATCTTTTAGTGTGGGTGTGTGTGCTAGGTACCAAGTGGATCCTAAGGAGTCCCATCTCTCTTCCGTAAAGAGAATCATTCGCTATGTGAATGGGACATCCAACTATGGGATTTGGTACTCTTTTGACACTAATGCTAGTCTTGTAGGCTTTAGTGATGCGGATTGGGCAGGAAATTGTGATGATAGGAAAAGCACATCGGGCGGTTGCTTCTTCCTAGGCAACAACTTGGTGTCTTGGTTTTGCAAGAAGCAAAACTCGATTTCCTTATCCACGGCCGAGGCCGAGTACATAGCCGCGGGGAGTGGATGCACACAACTCCTATGGATGAAGCAAATGCTAGTAGACTACGGATTCAACCAAGGTACTCTCACTCTCTTTTGTGATAACATGAGTGCTATTAATATTTCCAAGAATCCGGTACAACATTCTAGAACTAAGCATATTGACATCCGCCATCACTTCATTAGAGAGCTTGTTGAAAATAAATGCATAGTACTTGAACATGTAGGTACTAATGATCAACTTGCGGACTTATTTACTAAACCCTTGGATGCTACTCGATTAAAAACTCTTAGTAGATCTATTGGGATATGTCTTGTGGAGTGATGTTCTATGATTGACCCCATATGGGGAACTCAAGCAAAGAGAGCTAGTTTGCATTCTTGTCACTTGCAAAAAATTTGAAATATCTTATGCCTCTTCTTTTAATTGCTTGAGTAAGCTTGGTTGCACATATGTATATATGTTTTCAATTCAATAATGTGAACCTTGCTTGTTTACAATCCATGTCATATTTATGTTCAAACATGCATTTTTGGACTAGGAGATGTATATAGGAAGTATGATTTGAATGACCTATGATTATCTCCATGACATGATGATTCTTTAATAACATGCTAATGTCAAATGAAAAAGCATGAAATTCATATAACATGCTCACATGAAAAGCATGAATTGATGATTGCATATTCTTAAAAATGCAAAACTTGTGTGAAAGCTTATGAGACTCAAAATGAATAAAGGATCTTGTATCCGTTCAAAGGAATTTATATTCCAAATGTCTCTCTTTCTTTATTGGTTGAACATGGCTACTATCATACGGATATCTTATCCGGAAAAATCAAAAAGGGTGCAAAGTTGCTCATGCCATGTTTCGCTTATAAAGTTGGATATAGTTGCTCTTATATTGAAATCAATGTATTCTATATCCTTGCTTTACTCATGACATTGGTGAAATTGGTTTGAATTCCTATTAGAAACCTTTGTCATTTGCTTTGCCAAATACCATTGTATTTTGGACTTGAATGCTACATGTCTTGTATGCAAAGCATGTTTGATTCACACATTTTCTCTCAAATAAATCTCCTTGTTTCTCTCCGATTAAATTGAGATGCATAAAGTGACTTATATTAATTATGCAAATCTTGCATGCTACTATCTCTCGTTACTATGAGTGACCCGGTTGGGGACTACTCCTTTGCCTATATCATGACAAAAAGGGGGAGTAGTATATGGTAAGGGGAGATGCAAATTGGTGTTGCAATTGTTCACATTGGGGAGATAACACATTGAGGGGGAGTAACCTTTTGAGGGGGAGCATTGCATTTGTCATACATTGCATATTTTTGTAATGTTGTGCCTAAATTCTAAAAATGTAAATACTTGTTTTGATATCACTTGATTAATCTCACATTTCACTTGTATTGGAAAACATAGAAATCTTATTTACAGGGCTTGATTATTCTACAAGAGATTGAAGACTTGAAGTTTTATTTTCTTATCTCTTTGTGTTGTAGAATATCATAGTTGTCCCGTAGTTTCTATATATTTGTGAGGAATCAATGTGAGTGGTGGTTTTGTCACGAAATAGCCAAAGGGGGAGATTGTAAGGTTCCCATTTGTTGATTGGCTCATTTTGTGGACAACCACATGTTGGGGTTCTTTGTAAGGGTAGCCTAAGTATCGGTCTTATTGTTCGAAGCCCTTTGAAGACCTCGTGTTGATAAGCACCGAAGGTAAATTTCTATGTGCTTACTTTTCTTTGAAGAGATTAGTTGCACACACACACTTAACATTCATTGCATATGTGTGCATTCTCTTCACTTGTCACATTTCACACTTGCACTTATTTATTATATTTTGTTGTGTGTTATGTTGTCGTGTAATTCGTTTCCCGATAACTTTCGGAAACGTCCGCGCATGCACTAGAATGTGCTTGGTTTAGCGCGAGGACCGCCTATGGAGAATGCCCTTGGCTTCTCCTTGGTTTTCACCTTTCTAGGTGATCGGTGGCCTGGCTGCCGACTGAAACAGCCGTTTCAGTCCAGATTGGTCTGAAGCATTTCTGCGGTTAAGATCGGCGGTCACGACCGCCGATTCAAGACCTAATTGATTTATCTCTCGGTCTAATTCGGCGGTTGAATCGGCGGTCATGAAACCGCCGTTCATACCTGATTGTTTTTAATCTCTCTGTTTTGATTCGGCGGTTGGGATCGGCGGTCACGAAACCGCCGAAGGAACCGCCGTTTATGCTCTGTTCCTCACGAGCTCAATTCGGCGGTCATGATCGGCGGCTTGGCCGCCGATTGAAACCGCCGATCAGCGCGTTTCTTTGAAACTTACTTAAACGACCACACTTTGTTTTGGCCCCCTATATATATGCCATTTTGTCTTTAGGTCAATTAAGAGAGTTCATATTCAAAATTCATACTTAGGATATTTTTCAAAGAGAAGAAAAATTCCAAGAACTCACTTTTTATTACTCAAACACTTTTTCATGATCATCAATCATCATCTAGCATCATCCTTGATCTTCTAGATGTCATCTTGCATGGATTCTTCATCATACTTTGCTTGGTAAGCTTTTCACTAATATCTTACATATTTTGTGTTTCTCTTAGCTAGCAATCTCAATTAATTACTTGTATGTTATTTTATATACTTTGAATACAAGTTTGAGATTAGTATGATGTATGTTTGAGAAGTTGTTTTGTGATAGCTAATTAAGTTTTGTGCTTAATCTTGATTAGCTAAACTATTTGACATGTCATTTAGTTTTGATATCTAGGATTGTTCTAATTGCATATTAATCATCTTAGATAAGCATATAGGGTTTCCCTTGCTCTATGTTGCATTTGGATATTCATATATTCACTTAGGGTTGTATTATCTTCATAGAGAAAGTAAGTCTTGTGTGTAGCATCCGGGATTAGGTTGCTTAGAACGCAAGCAAATTGGACTAGGTTCACTCATACCGGGATTAGGTAGGTGTGTGATTACTTCCAGGATTAGGTTGTAATTGTTTTACACATTTAGTGGATTCGAGGTTCGAGTGTGGCTTACTTACTAGCCCGTGGTTTTTCCCGTGAGGGTTTCCACGTAAAAATCAAGTGTTATTTAATTTCCGCATATTATACTTGATTTATTGCTTTATCTAGTTTGGGGTAATTTCGTAATTTGACTTAATACGAAAAATTGGTTAATAAGCTTAAAATCTATTCACCCCCCCTCTAGATAGTTTTATACACACCGTGCTATAATTTGTTTCAAATCTAACTTGATCCTCCATTCTTAGTGGGAGTCGAATTTTACATGGATCCTTCATCCCTAGTGAGAGTGGAAGTCTACACCTTAGTGGGAGTAGAAATCCGCATGGTTTTTTCATCCCTAGTAGGAGTGAAATAGTTGTTGAATCAGCTACCGTGATAATTTACCAACTCGTCATAATCATAAAATTATCCCATGACATCTTTCGGAGATTGAATGGGAAGATTTAATGATTACTTCACTTGATAGTGATGAGCCAAGGATTTTTTAGAATTGAGCTATCACTTCTATCTACTAAGAGAATATATTAATAAAAGCAATGGAAGAGGAGATGGAGTCTAGAAAAGTGATCATGTCCGGGACTTGATTCACTTACCGCCTGGTCATTAGGCCATTATGAACGTATGGGTTTCACATATCGTACGTAAGGCGGAAAGTACTATTAAGAGGTATAAGGCGCAATTGGATGCAAGTGAAGAAACTTATTCTCTGGAAGTAATAGTCACATGAACCTGAAATTACATCAGTGGATGTAAATATTGTACTTCTCGATAGAGAACTAAAGGAAGAGATTTACATGGAACATCCTGTAAATTTTGTTTCAAAAGACCAAGAGCGCACAAGTGTGCTTGCTTAATTAATGTATGGTTTGAAACAATCCTCTAGTAAGTGGTATTTTTGATTTCATCAAGCTATAATGTCTTATAGATTAATGATGACAAAAGATAGCCATGGTAAGTACACTAAACAGGTTGAAGATAATTTTTATATTATCTATATCTGTAGACTATATATTTTGGCTAGAAATAATGAAGAGTTTGTAAAAACATAATGAAATGGTAATTCTCAAATTTTATTGAGATTTTATATGAGCAAAGTGGCTTATATATTATGAGTGAGAATTGATTCAAAATGAGCAATTTTAAGCTCATAGATACTCCTATTATGAAATTACAAACTCTTAGCCTCATTATGTACCCTGAAACTTCATAACATCAAGGAACTGATGACAAGTTCCTCATGTTAGTACTATACATAGTCTCATGTACATTGTGATATGTACAAAGTCTATCATTAGTTACGCCATAAGATTGGTGAGTGGGCACCGATATAATCCTAGATTACAGTATTGAGATGTTGTCAAGAAGATTATGACATACCTTGAAAGTGCGGCTAACTACTTAGTGTACATTGTGATATGTACAAGGCCCAATAGAAATTATGCCACAAGATTGGTGAATATATACCAATATAATCCTAGATTGAGAGGATTGTGACATGACTTTAATAGTAGGGAAATTACTATTTATGCTAGCATAATTACACACATAATGTAATAGAAATATGTCGTCAGGTTGAGACCGGCATTCTTACACGTGCGGTCGCCTCAGTTGCAGAGATAGCAGGCTGAGTTGAGACACATATATATTAGAGAATATGTAGGATATATTCTCATGGAGCTAATGTATATGAATTTGTCGCCTTGACTAGGTCAAGATGAGGTTCACAATAAATATACAAATATTTTAGAACCGATCGTGATAGACCCCACTATCATTAATACCTGATCAAGCCAGATATAAGGTCTTAATGTGGCGCTGGAGAGAGGCGAGCTTTTAAGAACTCAGGTTAGTCACGAGAGTTGTGACTAGACTAAGATCTGTACAGTGAATAATATAAAGACATATGCATTCTTATTTAGAATGAAATTCACTGTAACACGCGTTTCATACTGTGTGTGCTATAAGTGACCGATATGGAAATGAGAGAATGAATCCATGCTTCCTCATTGTGTAAGTTCCATTGAAGTTTTACATAAACTTCAAATAGTGTCCTCATGACCATTCATTCTATCTTGAAGTGACAGGATAATGTTAGCACCTTTAGCGTGTTATTTCTATGGCTAAGATAATTCAACTTATGAGGCACGTCTAAGGTAGCAGTTGTTCTGGAGACCGAGAGATAAATATAGAATGGGAAGATTTAATGAATTTTTATTTGACTTATGTATTCACTGGCCAGCCAATTGTATTTGGAGATACAATTGTGAATATATGAAATGTGATAAAGTCAAGCATAGCTTTTTTGAGGGATTAAGTATGCTTTGGACTGATAAAAATTATAAAATTAAATCTAGTATACAATAATGAACAATATTATCTATTGTAAATAGAGAATTTACAATTGAGATTTGAGATTGTTAGCTTCCTTTTATATATATTGATTATTCATAGGTCACACGATGCATTTACCCGTATGAACACTTTGTTGATGATTATGATTATAACGTTTGTGTTTTAAAGGCTTAAAAGGCTCTTCTGTATGTATCACATCCTACGCCATTTTGGGGATGGCAGATGTTGATTAATAATGTTGCACCCATGATGGGCTTATGGTAACTAGATTGTGTTGGCCCCACTTGTGCTAGTGGGAGATGTTGGCATATTTGGGTATGGGTTGGAGACCCATTGTACACCCAAATGGGCCAAGATAAGCAATACATGGAGAGCCCAAAATCTATGTACACCAAGCCCATGCCCAAGCCCATACGTTGTCATCACTACATGAACAGTTACCATGCAAGAAAACTGTTTTTCAACAGTTTACAAATATATACACAGAACATGTATTGTGAATGGCAGTGAAGAAAGGCATTTCGGTGTGTGCAATATGTATGAGTACAATATACATGAGCAAAAGGCAATGATGGGTTTGGTCTGATATACTTAGTGTAATACAGAGATTAAAAACATGCAATACATAGAGTATGTGAATTGCATGTGTGCAAGTGTTTTTGAGAAACACAATATAGTGAGAAACACAAGAAATAGATGTGGAGAAAATCTGTAGAATTTTCTCTCATCTTCAATTAGAGTGTGGGTATATGCATTGTGGCTAGAAGGACTTTCCGATTCTGTGATTGTCCTCAGACTGGTGATACAATCTCAGGTGTTTGATCCCGCTTCCGCTGTAAAGATTTGGATTTTGTATGGTGAACGGTAGTGATCCGAATTTTGTTTTGTTTGTTTATCGTTAGAATATTCTTTCATTTAATGCAACTTGTAAAACGTATACAATATATAAGACTATATAAAGAGAATTAGATCATACCCATGTAGACTAACTCTTTCGTTTCTTTAAGCTTTATTCCGATTTGTCTCCACCAAATCTTCCTCGCTATGTCCAGCGATTCGGCAACTGCGTGTGGGCGCATCACGGTACTTAGGAACTTGAATGGAGGTAGAAGAGGTACACGAAAACAACTCTTGTTTTCTCTTGGTAGGGTTCGACCACCCTAGAAGAAGACTAGAAGCAATTTCTCTTTTCTTTCTACATGGCCGCACCACACTTGTCTAACTTTTCTTTTCTTTTTGCATGTTGTTTGTATCTAATACAATTAGGTTCAAAGTAAATCAATTAACTTTCAAAATAAAATGCACTGATACCTTTTATCAGTTTTTATTTATTATCTAGTTATATTAAATATATCTTTATATGTTTTTCAAACTAGATCATTATCTCTTTCCAAATATATCTCCATATATTCAAAAGATAATTAGTATTCAAGTGTCCTAGGTAGAGTAGGATTCCATCTCCCATATAACCCTAGTTGACTTGAACTTAAACACTAGATTTTTTAAAGAATAAAATAATTTAATTATTTTATCTTTGTTTCAGTCATGATTTAAACCCGCAACCTCCAATTAATAATTCATAATTATTAATTCATTAATTAAATAATCTAATTATTTAATTAATCCTTGAATAAATACGTGTCACTTTCGTAACACAATTAATTGGACAATCTAATTAATTAACTGTGACCCTTGTTACCTTCAATCAATCAGGCTAGCAAGCGGACTTAATGGACCTACAGTTTTGAGCTCCAATAATACTTAGAAATAATTAATTAAACTCTTTAATTAATATTTCATGATTATTAACATCGGAGTTATTCCACTAAAAACCCGAGGTTGCACTCTCGCAACTGTAGATGTATTACACAAACCGAAATTACAGTTGTCCATCGATATAGCTATTACATATGGTATGATCCTTCACACGTAGTTCATAATTAGAGCTGGGTCATAATGTTTGTTATACCCCTCTAATTATGTCTTTCCATTAAGTACCATTGATTCTCTAATGGACAATAAATCCTACATTCCTTAGGGAATTAGGAGAGCGCTCATATTGTTCAAGCCCCGAATCGACCTTTAAGAAAACTAATATCTACTTCTCGCAAGAAGGAGTGGATTCCACTATTGCATGCAGAACTTCCTAGCCACAAGCCAAACCGCGATTCCAACATATGAAGTTATTGATCGGGAATGCAACTCCGATCTCATCTATTGTATATCAAAAACCACGATCTAACCTGAAGGAGTCGATAAAACACTCAGGATTAAGATCACCCATATATAGCCATCATTTGTTGATATATATGAATCTCATCTTGTAACGGATCTTGGTGAGAGATTCATATAGATCATTCCCTAGTCCTATATGATCACATCATATAAGGTGCCTCCATTCTCATATCACCATATGAATAGTCTAGGTTAAGACCATCGTACATTTTGGAATGGACTGCAGCTGTAGATTAACCACAAATTAAGTACCCAACTCTATTTGCTATCTATGGACTCTTTAGATTGCTCATCTAAAACTGAATACCTTTGTATATGACACTCATATACTCAGTTAGAGATTACATTCGGCAATCTTGGATGTTAAGTACACATGATATAAATGTATGGTACACGTATATAGAATGAATAAACTACTTCTTTTATTAATGTTTCATTCACATTTATAAATTACAAGCTTTAGGGCATAAACCCCAACATGTCTACCCACAGACATGTGGACATCAATTCAAAACATAAACTATATGGTTGTTACTGCTCATTTTATTGATTATGATTGGCAGCTACAAAAAAGGATTATGAACTTTAGTCAAATAGTTGATCATAAGGGAGATTTAATTAGGAAGTGTGTTGAGAATGTCTTGCTTGAGTGGAGTATTGATAGAGTTTTCACAATAACCGTGGATAATGCAACTGTAAATACCAATGCCATTGGTTATGTGATTAGAAAATTAAATAGTTAGCAAAATGATGGAGCAATTTTGGCGGGCAAGTACTTGCATGTACGATGTTGTGCACACATCCTAAATCTAATAGTCAGTGATGGGTTGAAAGATTTGCATGAGTCGGTTGTAGCAATTCACAATGCAGTGAAATACGTGAAATCTTCTCTCAATAGACTAGATAGATTTTAAAATATACATTGCATATGAGAAGACTGGGGCTAAGGGGTTGGTAGTGCTCGATTTTCCTACAAGGTGGAATTCCACTTACTTGATGTTGGAAAGTGCAGTGAAACTTAGAAAAGCATTTGAGCGATTGGGAGAGGAAGATGGTTATTATGTTTGCTATTTCACAGAGAATGAAAATGGGAAGAAGCAGATAAGACCCCCTAATTTTGATGATTGGGATAATGCTAAGGTATTTATCAGTTTCTTAGCAACGTTTAATGATATTACCCTAGATTTCGGTGCATCATTACGTGTGACTTCTAAAATTCCCTTAACCAATTATAGTGTAAATATACCGAGGGGGGGGGGGGGGGGGGGGTGAATAAGTACAGGCTCCAAATTCTTTTCTACTTCTTTTTAATACAACAAAGTTGCATGCACATGGAAGCTTAACAAATGAATTGCTTTAACAAGACAATATGAGTTCACTTACACAAGTGTTAAAAGCAATACAAGATATAGAAGTAAAGAAACTTAAAGCAAAACTTGACACAAGTATTTTTACGTGGTAAACCTCCGAAGAGGAAACATCCACGGGTTGAATCCACAACCATCGGCAACACCCAATTCACTAGTTGGAAAGAAGTAAACTTTCAAAAGCAATCAAATCACATGAAACGCTCTCTCTTGAATATCCATTCTATCCTACCCTTAAGGCCTCTTACTAATGAAAAGTTGCCTCAACTTTCTAACCGAGACAAATCGCTGGCCTCTAGAAAGCCACTCCCTATCTAAGACTATCCACAAGTCTCTAAGAAGATTTCCTTCCTTGGACTTACCGAAGCCACATGCTTCTTGCCAAGACTTCCTTGCTCAGTCTTACTTGAAGCCACATGCCTCTTGCCAAGACTTCCCTTGCTTGACTAATCCGAGCCCCTTGCTCTTAGTCAAGACTTCCTTGTTGAAGAATCACACTCCAACAAAAGCCTACCACCTTATTCAAGGCAAAAAGATCTAAGTGATGCAAATGATGCAAACAAATGCAAATAGAACAAGTAGATCAAACACACTCTATGAAGAATTAGATTTATCAAGCTCACAAGCAAATGTAACTAATTCTTATAAACATGTGATTAGAAATCTAAATTAGGCATTCAAAATCATTCACAAAAATTATCTAGAAACCTAAACATGTCAATCAAAGCTAGAACAACAAATCTTCAATAGAAAGCACACACCTAGCTTTGAAATCAAGTGAACAAGTTAACACTTGAAATCCACAACATATTTAATCCAATCAAGAACTAGATTTAAATGATAGATAGCACAATCAAAAATCCTAGTTCATGAACATGTGATAAAAACCTAGAATCAAACAATCAAGATCAAATCACAAAGTTATTCTAGATTTAAGTTCATGTTCTTCAAAACTAGCTAAGAATATATTAAATCAAAACACAATATCTAATTTTGAAATCAATCAAAACAAGTCTACAAATGGAATCAAAAGCATTCTAAACATTTTTCATCAATCAAATAATAAGATCCATGAAGTTGATCATAAGAAAAATGTAAAGAAGATGATTACCAAACAAAATGATGATCCACGAACTGAGATCAGATTACTGAGATTTATGTGGACATCGTTTGACTCTGAAAATACTTGGGACTTGTTCCTCTCTTCAAGACCAACAATTTTGGTTTTTGAATCACTCAATTTCGAGTTGATTTGAGAGAGTTATGACAAAAACAATTTTCCAAAAGTTGTGAGAGATGTTACACGGGAATTGAAATATATAGGGAGGGAAAACACTTGGAAAGAAGCAAGGGCAAAACGGGAATTAAGCCACCACCACTCATGCTTCCCGTGGAGGTGCGTGGCCACCACGGAGAGGCAGAGAGGTGTCCTTCTCATGGTGGCCACGCGCCTCCACGGGAGAGAGGGTGGTTGGCCGTTCGCCACCTCTCTTCTCCTTCACTCCCTTCGCGTACCTCTCATATTCTTTGACCGTTCTCCGACCTTCGAACTCCGAATTCAAATATACTTTCGGATTACGAACTGTAAATCAATTACAAATGAGGAAGACTACAAAACTTTGATCAAAGGTTATGAATTCGACTCGATACATGACGACGAAGACAATTCATTTTAAGAGAACGTAAAATAGCGTAACTTCCTCGTTTGAACTCAAAATCAAATGGGTGAGTAACCGAAATGACCAGAACTCAACAAGGAATCATATGAGATCATATTCAAGTTCAAAACAACAAAACCCAAACAAATAAACACAAGATCACACAAGTATGCAATTTCCTAGAGATAGTCCTAGAACATGCAATTCTACAATGTTTGTCAAATTAAGAAGAATGCATGAGCATACTACAAGACATGTATGAATGTGTTATTACCAAATGAGTACAATGATGCAGGGACACATATGAATGCAATGTATGTGTGTGCGCTTTGCTCAACGATGCAGGGACACACATGTATGAATTGTGTGTGTGTGTGCGCTTACGCCTTGCAAGAGGAAGAAGTATCTTGATACCTTAGCATCCAAGTAAGCACTTTTCCTCTTGAAGATGATCTTTGCATGAGAAGTTGCTTTTCTCCTTTGAAGTTCCTTTCAACCAAGAAACACCTAAGCAACTTACCATTACAAATAAAGAGAGTTTTGCAATGAAATCAAGCCAATACAAATCTAAAACCTTACAACTTCCAACATTTATTTTAAGAGTTGGTGCATCATTTGTAATCAATTATTATCATTGAGCACCGAGAGAGATCTGCTTGTGGATAGAATTGTTGTGACTATAAAGCAAAATTTTGACAAGTTTAGGGGGGTTTAGAAAAAAACCAATAACTTGTTGACCTTGGCCGTTGTTCTTGACCCAAGGTACAAATTGGGTTATGTGAAGTTTTGATTTTATTCTATTTATGGTGTGGAAGAATCTCAATCAATGATTTCTAAGTTGAAAGGTGTGTTGTCAGACTTGTCTGAATGTTATAACAAATTTTATGGTAGTTTGGGTGTGGGTGCAAAGGAAACCGATGATATGTTGTCATTTGGAGTTGGTAGTGGACCTAGTGATGACTTAGAATTCGACATGTTAAAGGCAATCGATAAAGAGTATAATTTGAGGGGAATGAAGAAACAAGAGGAAGATATTAATATAGAGAAAAGTGAGGTGGAGTTGTATTTGTTAGAGTGCGTTGAGAACTTGAATGACAGGTTTGATGTTTTTGCTTGTTGGAAGAATTCTTTAGTGAAGTTTCCTATATTGTCAATGATCGCTAGAGATGTCCTTACAATGCCGATTTCAACTGTGGCTTCTAAGTCCGCGTTTAGCACATGAGGTCGCATTCTTGATCCATTTTGGAGTTCATTGACTCCTAAATTAGTTGAAGGGTTAATTTTATTGAACCACGTGTTGTTCAAGAGCATGCTCAAAATGAAGATGAATCGGTTCATTTGTTAGAACATTATATCAATGTTGAAACCAATAAGTATTTAATATTTAGGTCTGATTATCACATTTGTTGTTTTTTTTTTTTAATGTTATTTATTACTATGTAAGTTTTTTTTTTTTTTTTTTTCTCTTAATCTTAATGTAGAATATGAATGCGGAGTGACAAATGTTTTTAAAGATTGAGCAGGAATAAAGGTAAGCCTTTAATCATTTGTATGTGCAGAATTTTTAACAACAGATTTTTTATATTTTTTTATTTTTTATTTTTTATGGATGATAAAGATTGATAAAGATTAAGTGACAAATTCATACATAATTTTTTGTATTTACATGAGGAGGAGTGCCAATGGAATGCATGCTTTTATAGTTTTATGTATGTGGAATGTTGTGTGGAAATATGAAGTGGAACGCATGCTTTTTTCACTCTATTAATAGTATTTTGTGCATTTTCGAATATTGTTTTGAATTTTAGTTGTAATTTTGATTTGGAGTTTGGAATTGTTATTTTGGTTGTAATTTTGGATTTGGAGCTTGGGTTTGTTATATTAGTTGCAATTTTGATTTGGAGTTTTTTATTGTATTATTATGTACTATATTTACTGATATATTTTTTTATATCTTTGAACTGTATGTATTGTGACTACTGTCTATTCAATTTGTGATTCTTTTTTTGTTTTTTGGTGAATGAATTATAAATTAAATATTATTAGTTAGGTTTGATTTGGCCCAAAATTAGTATCCAACAGTGAACAACCCGTTAAATTCA
Source organism: Acer yangbiense (assembly GCA_008009225.1). Lineage (NCBI taxonomy): Eukaryota > Viridiplantae > Streptophyta > Magnoliopsida > Sapindales > Sapindaceae > Acer > Acer yangbiense. The sequence goes on along the minus strand of VAHF01000197.1, from coordinate 87,982 downwards.
AAAACATATTAAAAAAGACTCATCAAGCCCATCAAGTCCATTAGGCCCAAAACTGAAATGAACCGAACCGAACCGATCAAAATCAGTCCAGTTCAGTTCGGTTTGCATATCTTAATCGGTTCAAACCGGTTTCATTTTGTTAAAACCGAAATATTTTCGACTCAATTCGGTTTTTCCCAAAACTGAACCAAATCGAACTTTACCAACCCCTATACACAAATATGGTTATTTTTCATGCATAGGTGACAAATTTATATATTGGTCTTGTTTATCAACCATTTCTAAGGGGTAATTCCAACTATTACATGACCTTGTATGGTTGAACACTCTATACTCCTTTAATTTTGAATTTCTCCCCAAATTCCTTCTCTATGACCTTAGGTTGTGATTAAGTGGATGAAATTGGTGCTTGATGTTTTATTCTTATAAAATCCATGCCTAAGATGTTGTGAATGTACTTAAATTTAGATTGATTAATGAATTTGGTTATTACGTAAATTGAATTAATCCCCTAACTTATATCTCTACAAGTTTATTTCTCAATTTTAGTGATTTTTAGTGCTAATCGAGTAGTGTAAATTGTTTTAATCTATACTTTGGTTATTTACATTTGCATTGAGCTATTGTAAATCATTTGTATTGCAATTTCTATCTTGCTAAATACCTCTTTCCTCATAGGAACGATACCCGCACTTGTACCCCCTATATGAGTTGAACGACTCGTGCACTTATGAAGGGTGAAACATATGTGCACCCCATTTCATTTTCATATTTTAATCTTAGATGTTGTAGTTTAGTTAGAATCGCCCGGGGCACGTCAATCCGCTAACTCGTGAATCTTCATGCTTCTATCCATGTTGCTTGTTCCTATTGAGGGTCCCCCCCATAGATTGTATTTATTGGGTTTCCTCGAAAGTTCTATTTGTTCCGGTTTTCCCTCTCCGGGTTGCCCCTTATTTTCTGCTTGTCTGTGCGCTTTTCTGTTTGTCGAGAGTCATCTTGCTTAAGTATGTACTCTTTCAAGTGTCCCTATCTTATTAGACATTCAATATGATCTTTGAGTTGATAGCACTTTGAGGTGTTGTGGTTGTGGTCTTTGTTAAAGCAACAATTTGGCGATCATTCCGTATGTCTTGATTCCTTTTAACCTTAGGCTTTTTTTTTTTTTTTTTTTTTTGGTGACGTGTTGCCAACGGGGTTGCTGTTGGGCTGACCCCCATGCACCAAAGATCCTCCCTGGGCTATTTCCTTATCTTTTGCTCGGGCTTAATCTACTGCTATCTCAAGCAACTCTAGGTAGGTTCTAGGCTGGGTCTGCCTTAGATCAAAGAAGAAACGCCCACTCTATAGCCTATTGGTAAATGAGGTCAGCGCTGCGATGTCGTTGAAATCTTCCATTGTCATTGCCTTCTGGATGAAACGATCCATTTAACTCATAATCGTTTCATAAGATCCCTACTTATGGGAAGATAGGTGCATGAGTGACTTTTTGTTCTACATGCTTCCAGCGAACTGGAGTATAAATATGTCACTGAATTGATCAAAGCTATCTATAATTCTTTCCAGCAGTTGTTTGTACCATTTGGATGTGAGGTCACCCAAAGATATCAGGAAGGCTTTGCACCACAAGTCGACGTCTTAGGCTTATGTTTCTATCAATGTTTTGAAATGGAGGACATCCTCATATAAGTCTCGACCCTCGGGTACTCGACCATTGATCGAGCTAATTTTGTGTCACATTTTAGCCCTCATTTCCATATCCTTTGGCTAGATTCCGAGTGAATTCTTGTATTTAATGGCTTAGTTCTAGTCTATTCAGGCAAAATAATGTATTTCAGGCATTAGAGATCCAAATCGAAGTTTTCAGGGTAGAACAAGTCATAAATGAATATTTTCAAAAATCAGTGCCAGTTCGCTGGCCTCCAACCGCGAACCAATAGTGAGAATATCTGGGGATCTCGAGACCAAGTGTTCGTTGGTCATCACCAGCGAAATCAACCATGGATTCATCTCCAGTAGATCTCACGTCACATCTTCTGGTGATCTACAACCGTGATCCAGAGATTAAAAATTGATCTAGTAGATCTCGAGCCTAACATTCGTTGGTTAACACCAGCGAAGATCAACCGTGAAAATGCATTAGACTCATCTCTAGCAGATCTCACGCACCAGCCTCCACGGTTCCCCAACCGCAAATTATGGGCCGCGAACTTGCCTAAATTTGAACACTTGGAGGAGAAGATGAGCTCGAAGAATAGAGGACTCACCACACACCCATGGGTTTTCTCTTGACTTTTGCTTCTTTATTTCTTCTTTGTAATTTCATTATGAGTAGCTAAACTCCAATTGGGAGTTGATGTAATCATTCATGAATTGTGGGTATTCCACAACTATTTTTAGTATTCAATCTATTTAGTTTCATTCATTATGATTAAAGTTTTCGATAGCTTCTTGAATTGAGTAGGCACATCAACTCTTAATTCAAGTTTAGATGTTAAATTGATTTGAGTTTTTAATTATACACACAACAAGTTGATTGAAGTTTTCGGGGTAGAACAAGTCAGAAATGAAGATTTTCAAGAATCAGTGCCAGTTCACTGGTTTCCAACTAGGAACCAACAACGAGAATATCTGGGGATCTCGAGACCAAGTGTTCGCTGGTCATCACCAGCATAACCAACCGCGGATTCATCTCCAACAGATCTCGCGTCACATCTTCCGCTGGTCTACAACCGCGATCCAAAGCCTAAAAATTGATCGAGTAGATCTCGAGCCCAACATTCACTAGTCCAATGAAGATCAATCGCGAAAATGCATCAGACTCATCTCTAGTAGATCTTGCGCACCAGCCTTCGCGGTTCCCCAACCGTGAATTACAGGCCATAAACTTGCCCAAATTTGATGACATCAGCAATTCTAGACCTATTTTTGACAATGATATAAAAGCCCCCTTTTTCTGATTTTAAAAGGATGAACCTTACACCCCATTTTTTATACTCTTACATCACTCTAGATCTAGGAATCTCCTCCCAACACATCCAAACCCATCATACACCTTTCTTAATGAATTTCCAATCCAAATCCATTCACACATCACTCTTTGCATTTCCTTTTCACTTAATCACCAAGACCCACTCCATAGCTACGAGCTTGAACACTTGGAGTAAAATAGGAGCTTGAAGAATAAAGGACTCACCACACACCCATGGGTTTTCTCTTGACTTTTGCCTCTTTATTTCTTTTTTGTAATTTCATTATGAGTAGCTAAACTTCAACTGGGAGTTGATGTAATAATTCATGAATTGTGGGTATTCCACCACTATTTTTAGTATTCAATCTATTTAGTTTCATTCATTGTGATTAAAGTTTTCGATATCTTCTTGAATTGAGTAGGCACATCAACTCTTAATTCAATTTTAGATGATAAATTGATTTGAGTTTTTAATTATACACACAACAGGTTGATTGAAATGAGCTCTCTTGAATGGAAGGGATGGATTGTAAGCACATCAATCCAAGCCATCCTAACTATCTAAATCTATCTATGCTTAAGGAGAAATTCTCTCTACACTCAACCTAACACATCAATAATTGTGGTGTAGTTGAGGGTTTAGTGATTCTTTGAATCATACATAAAGGTAGATTAGCCCTAAATGATTGAATAAGTTCTTAAAAAGTAATTGGTTCACCCACTATTTATGTATGAATTGCATTGACTCCCATATCACATTTCATATCTATTCACATCTCATTTTAGTTAATTGCTAGTCTAGCTTAGATTAATTAGTTTATAGATTTAGTTTGCATTTCTGTAGTTAATTTTCCAACCAAATCATTGAAAATTTACTTTTTTTTTAGCATTATCTAGTATTTTACCATTTTAATTTGATCATTGCTACCATAAGATCCCTGTGGAACGATCCTCACATGTCGCTATACTAGTTTTTGAAACTTTAGAGCACATTGCTAGGCTTTTATAAATATCTTTTGAACTTGCAATTTTATAACAACAAAAATAGTGCGTTCAACCATCATCTGGGGCCTAAACTTGGTAGCAAAGTGCTTGTTGGCGATCCTCTCTATAAATTCGCTACATTTTCATCTTGCTATTACGCCTTGCCTCGTGATCTCATCCTAGCCATCTCCCCTTGAGTTGTTCCACGTCTTCCGTGATAAGATCACACCGGCCTTCTAGCTCTTTATCAAGCCATAACTATCTACAGATCGTAAACTTTCCGTGGGGTACCTCATTTCCAATGGTCCCTCGTGCTCGATGTCATTGCGGTGAACTCGGTAGGAATGTTAAAATTACCCATTGGTCTGGGGACCTATGGGGATCCACCCCCGTTACGGGCGGGTTTAGGCCTACCTTTTATGTTGTGGTATGAGGCTGGTATTTTTTTCAATCCTCGATTTAATTTCGATATGGTTACGGGATTTCAAGTCCCCACCCTGCCCCGTCCCCGTACCTCGCTATTGATATATATATATATATATATATATATATATATATATATTGAAGCACGTAATTAGTACTGTGGCTAGTAGTTGTCTTCAAAAAACATAATTTTCCCTATTTTTTCCCTCCCACTATCATAATTTTCCCTCTCTTTTTCCCCTTTTTTTCCTCCATTGAAACACTACTCCATTCCAAATCATTATATATAATATATCTTCACACTATTATTTTCATATTATTCAATAATTTTGATATGATCTTTATCAAAAAGTCATTAAAAAAAATACATTAATGGGACAGGGATGAGGATGGGGATGGTATGAGACAAGAAACCGATCCCTTAATGGGGAATCCTCGTACCCGCACCCACACCGTTTATTTTTAGGTGGGTATTCATTGGAGATGGTATTTCTCATACAAATTGGTATTGTGGATGGTAATTTAAAACCCGTCCCCAACATGTACCACTAACATCCATAGACTTCGGGACTTTCCTGAGTTATTCCTCTTAGGACGGGATTTGTCTAGGCTTGTTTTCTAGGAGCTAGATTTTTCAAATCTCCGTTTATCTCTCTTATGGTCGTTGTGTGACGGCGAAATGGAGCGATGTTGATCTGCTTTGTTGTGACATTCAGGGTTTGAGCTCCTTGTAAGGGAATGGGTGGAAGCGGTTTCTCCCTCGCCATCCTCATCTTTCCATATCTTTGCTTTACCCTTGTTGCGGCGTCACCTAGCTGTCGAGGCATCATGTTCTTCCATATCTGTTTTCCTATCTTTGGGTGCCTTTATAAGGACGTCAAGCATCTTCCTATGAATTTCGGACTAGAGCCTCCCTCTATGAGATTCTTCTACGAGATATCGTGAGGTAGGGATAGCGTTGAATCCTGCTACCTTAGGGGTGTCGTTGCTCACCATGCCAAATAATTGTGCTACGATAAGTTGAAGTTGGCGGTAGGTCAATGTCACGTCTGGTTCCACCTTTTCTTAGGGGAGCAAGGGCGGATCCTAATCCATGAGTGAGGGATTGACACTTCCTTGCCCACCATCAATTGGTGGTTATTGATTGGTACCCTCATTGTGGCTCATCTCGGCTAGTCTTCTTGCTTGGCTTCACACATATCCTTCGAAGTTTAGTGTTCAAAGAACCCCCCTCCTTCTAGCTCTAATTGTTGATTGATACTCTCGTTGTGACATCGATTTTTGAATTGTCTAATCAATAACAATACGTAGGCAAGTCGAAGCTTGGATCAACTAAGAAACTTATGATCAAAACACCCTCTTGCTACGTGAATGTGACATGTAATGGGAAAAGTAAGTAAAAGAAATAAATAACACCATAGTTTGTACATGGAAAACCCTAAGGTAGGGAAAAAACCATGGTCGTCGTAACGACAGGAAAGGAGAGTGTTCATTATGTGTGGAAAACGATTACAAGTTACAAAAAGTGTTTCTCCTTTTCTCCTCTTTTTCTTCCTTGCTTGGTGCGTGTGTTTATATAAGGACTAGGGTGTTTCCCTAGTTCGTGTTACACAAAGAAGGATTATGTTTAGATGAGATATTTGGAGGATCGTATCTTTGCGGGATCTCGGGTATATCGAGTCTCAGTGTGTTCCCAATGCAATGATCTCGCTCTTCCTTGCTGGGGGTTATCTTTTGGATTCCCGAGTTTATTATGAGATTCGTTAACTACTTGATTGGCGTGATTGTCTATCTTGATATGAGTCCGAATTTCATGGGAGATATGAAGGATCCTGGATTTATGGTGATCTTGGAGATATTTTGTGTTCACAACATAACAACGAGTTGGTATCAATTCCCCGCCTAGGATTATCTTGGCGAACTGGTTCTAAGTGGATGATCTGCTATTTATTTTCGAGCTCATCGTAGCCACGTGTATCTAGCTGAACCACTGGCATGACATGCTGATGTGGAGACCTGGTTTCTTGATTCCCACTTTTTATACTAATGTGCCAAGCTGACTGAAATTTCCCTAAACAGTTTTTTTTCCTTATCAAGTCAATACTTCATTTTCAATATCAATGAAATTACTTCTTAAGTAGAAGTACTGAAGAGAGAGAATAAATTAAAAAAAGAAAAAAGAAAAAAGAGTAAATTGCAAGAAATGATCACAAAATCTATGGACTTATTGTTTTTAAGCCAAAAGTTTATTTTTTTATTATTTTTGTCATCTTTGTGCTTGAATTGCCAAAACTGCCCTGAATTTTGTTTTACTTGGACCAAAATTTCCCTCCCAAAATTTGCATCTCTCTTCACCTGATACAAACCAAAAATCTATGTGACTTTTATCTTTCAAAATCAGATATGCTCTCTCTCTCTCTCTCTCAAAACAAGATCTGTGACTTTTATCTTTCAAAATCCATTGAACCTACCCTCTCTCTCAAAACGAGATCTGTGACTTTTATCTTTCAAAATCCATTGAACCCAGCAATGGCGACCTCCACTTCGTCTCTTCCATTTCGTCTCCATTTCGTCGACCTCCATTTCATCTCTTCCACACCATTTCGGTTGTGCCACCGAAATCGAAAGCCATTTCGTCGATCTCGTTTTGTGGTCTCTTCTCTCTCTTGAAGTAGATTTGGAGCCAAACGACCTTCTAGAATGTATGTATCCTCTTCCCAGTTATTTTTTTTTTGTTTTACTATTATATGTTGTTTGATATGAAGATTAAGAGAGTGGTTTCGATTTTTAGTGAAACCCAGATTTTTTTATTTTCTGTACCGAAGTTACATGCCAGTTTGTTTTAATGTTACATGCCAGTTTGTTTTAATGCTACATGCCAGTTTGTTTTAAAGTTACATACCAGTTTATTTCTAACTTACATGTGATTTTGTAATTTTGTTTTATAGTGAAATCAATCTCCTGTTGTTTTTTTTTTTTACAATTATATGTTGTTTGATATGAAGATTAAGATAGTGGATTCGATTTTTTGTGAAACCTAGATTTTTTTATTTTATGGACCGAAGTTACATGCCAGTTTGTTTTAATGTTACATGCCAGTTTATTTCTAACTTACATGTGCTTTACATGCCAGTTTATTTCTAACTTACATGTGATTTTGTAATTTTGATTCATAGTGAAATCAATCTCCTATTGTTTTTTTTTACAATTATATGTTGTTTGATATGAAGATTAAGATAGTGGATTCGATTTTTTTGTGAAACCCAGATTTTTTTATTTTCTGGACCGAAGTTACATGCCAGTTTGGTTTAATGTTACATGCCAGTTTGTTTTAACGTTACATGTTAGTTTATTTTTAACTTACATGTGATTTTGTAATTTTGTAATTTTGATTTATAGTGAAATACTTGATATGCAGGAATATGGATACGAAGAGATTGGTCATCTATCACGGTGGAAGTTGGGTGGGCAATTCTTATGAGGGTGGTTTGACAAAGTGGGTCCATGTTCCTAGAGGTTTGACTTATGATGCCTTGGTTAAGTTGGTACAAGATGTTGCCAAAGTTGATGCTGCTAGGTACACCATAGAATTATGCTCATTGGTCTCTACTAATATTGGTGTTGCTCGACCGATAATTAAGAATGACAATGAGGTGTCATGTATGATGGATGAAGATAAGTTTATACCGGCGGTTTATGTCACCATTTGTCAGAAGGGGCCAATAGATTGTGTGCATACTGTGATTTGGCCGGTTATTGCCATTGATGGTACTCATTTGAAGGGTAAATTTTCTGGTATTTTGTTTATATCTATATGTCTGGATGCAAACAACCAGGTTTTTCCTTTGGCATATGGCTTTGGGGACGTTGAAGATGAACACTCATGGACTTGGTTTTTAAATGAGCTTTAAAATTCTATTGGTAATCCTGAGAATTGCATGATCATATCCGACCGCCACCTTGGGATCAAGGCTGCAATGGAGAAAGTACACCCTAATGTACCGCATGGATATTGTGTGTTTCACATTGCTCAAAACATCAAAAACGATTACAAAAGGAAAGATGTGAGTCTTCTTTTCAAACAAGCATGGAAGGCATACCGGAAATCTGAATTCAAGGAAGTGATGTTGGAGATGATGAAGGTTAATAGGGTAGCATTCGAAGATTTAATGAATGTTGGGCCCGAAAGGTGGTCTCGTGCTTACTCTCCTGTTACGCGTTATTGTTTGATGACCTCTAGCATTGCTGAGTCGATGAACTCATGTTTGGTACATGCTCGCCAAATGCCAATAACAACCATGGTTGAGTCTATTAGAGAGATGATCCAGAAATGGTTTTATAAATGCCATGCCAAGGCTGAAAAAACTCGGACACAATTAAGTCCATGGGCCACCGAATTATAAAATAAATGAATTATGATTCAAAAAAGTACATGGTTTGTCCAATTGATTTGGTTAACTTCAATGTGAAGGATGGAAATAAAGATGGTTTGGTGAACCTTTCTGAAAAGACTTGTAGTTGTATGAAATTTCAAGTTGATAAACTGCCATATCGCCACGCATTAGCCGCAATAAGGTTATTATCCTCTTGTTCCATTGTATCTTATCTTACCAAATGTGATTCATTTAATTACTCATACACTTTAATTTCGTAGGTTCACGAAGAAGCCTTTTGTAGATTTTTGTGGGGATTGCTACAAAACTACTAGTTGGGTTGAAGCATATTCCCGGAACATCTTCCCTATTGGCCATCCTAGTGAATGGAATATTCCTGAAGATGTGAGATCAAGGGTTGTTTATCCGCCTCCTTTTTGTGCACAAGCTGGAAGGCCAAAAAAGAAGAGATATAAATATGCCGGGGAATATAGAAATGGAAAGACAAGAAATTGCACGATTTGTGGTAAATCTAGTCACAACCGATAAAATTGTCGGAATGCACAACCATGTCAAAGTCCTGTACCATCTGCAACATCTGCAACATCTGCAACATCTGCAACATCTGCAACATCGAAGCGACCACGTAGACCGTACAGGTGCAGGAAATGTGGAGAAGAAGGCCACAATTCACAAAAGTGTCCATTGACACCGGAAGTTAGTGGTACAACTTAGTTATTAGCAATGATATTTTAATTCTTAAATGTATTGGTGAAATACTATATTTCGTATTGCAGACTTTTTGAAGTTACAGAACAGTTTTGAATTCATGTATTTTTGAGATCAGATTCCAGTAGTTTTACATGCCAGCACCTCAACAAGTTACAAGCCAGTGTATTTTGAAGTTACATGCTAGGCTATTCTTGTTTCTCTACTTGAAAGACACTCACTTAAATGATCAAATTCCAGTATTGTTACATGGCAGGTTTGTTAACAAGTTAGGAATGATGTATCTATTTGAAAGACTCAGTTGGAAACTAAACATTCCAGTAGTTTTACATGCCAGCACCTTAACAACTTACATGCCAATGTATTTTAAAGTTACATGCCAGTGTATTTTAAAGTTACATGCCAGTCCTTTCTTGTTTCCCTACTTGAAAGACACTCACTTAAATGATCAAATTCTAGTATTGTTACATGCCAGCACCTGTTAACAAGTTTTTAATGATGTATCTATTTGAATGACTCAGTTAAAAACTAAACATTCCAGTATTTTTACATGCCAGCACCTGTTAACAAGTCACATGCCAGTTCGTTCTGAAGTTACATGCCATTGTATTTTGAAGTTACATGCCAGGATATTCTTGTTTCCATACTTGAAAGACACTCACTTAAAAGATCAAATTCCTTTTTGAATGACTCAGTTAAAAACTAAATATTCCAGTATTTTTACATGCCAGCACCTGTTAACAAGTTACATGCCAGGCTTCTGAATTTACATGCCAGTTAGTTGTGAATTTACATGCCAGTAGACTAAACTTCAAGAAGTACAGAACATCATAAATTCCAGTTGTTTGTTATTGAAAATATATATAAACGTGTCCTAAAGTAATCTAGAGGGGGGGTGAATAGATTATATTCAATTCTTTTAACCAATTTTCAATATTAGTCAATTTTACGAAAAATCCCCAACCAAGATACAAAGCGGAAAATAAGGACACACAATATTTACGTGGAAACCCACACGGGGAAAAACCACGGGCTGTTAAGTGCGCCACACTCGAACCTCAATCCACTAATTGTAATGGCAATTACAACCTAGGTTGACCACGTCAAACCTCACACGGTTACTACCCGCAGGCCTTCAAGAGTGAATCTAGTCCATGCTTGCAAAACTATCACAATAGTAACTACAAGACTTGACTCTAAATGAAGAGATAAAACAACCTAGTGTGAATATATGAAAATACTCAAGATGCTATAAATGCAAGGTTAGACATTCAAGCTTATCTAGGCATGGATGAACATGTTAGACATTCCTAGATATCATTTAGCTAGATGACATGCATATAATAAACCAAATAAGCAACCAAAGTCCTATATGCTCTATCTAGCACAATACAACTCACAAACCACAATAGAAGCAATCTTGAAACTAAGTCAAGTCATAAAGATGCAATCTTGAATCAATTCAAGTGATAAAAAAGCTATCTTGTAAAACAAGAACATATGAATATGAGAATGATGTTCTAGATACAAGTCATGTGAGCCATAATAAAAACCCTAAATGAAATCAACCTAGAATCATGCTAGATGATATATGAAAGATGCAATATGAAAGGTTTTGTGATTTGGAAGCTTAAAGATGAAGTCTTGATACCTTGGCTTGAAGATACTCAACCATGCTCTCAAAAGTGTAATTTTTTGCTCTAGAAACCGAGCCAAGGCAAACAAGACACATATATATATGATCCAAATGAAGTGATGTCGTTTCGAAAAAAAAGGATCAAGAAAAGGCAGATCTGCACCCTTGATTCTGCGGCCGGTGTCCGCAGAATGAGGGCGCCGAATACCAACAGTCGAGTGAGACTTTGGATTATGCGCCCTAGATCTGCGCCCTTGGCCGCCGAACAAGGGCGCCAAAATGAGACCTGAAAAACAGAGTTTCTGGTCCCTTTCTGCGCCTTGTTTTGCGGCCCCTTAACGTCGAACCAAGGGCGCCGAAAAGGGACCAGAATCACTGGTCCAAAAACGGCGGCCTTATTCTGCGGTCACTGACCGCCGAATAAGGGTGCAAAAAGCCCCTTGGCAAAGCATCTTTAAGCCGAACATGAAAAAGGCAAAGACAAGCAAGATGCAACCAATTTAAACAAGCATGCACACAAGAAACAAGAATTTAGATCATGCATGGGATGTGAGTGTGTGCAACTACATCTCTTCAAAATAGAGTTAAGACAAGAGAACTACCTTCCTTGAAGCTCTTGATCACACAATAAGGTTTCCTTCCATTCTAAGCTACCCTTACATATAGAACCCCATTGTGATTTTGCCAACGAAATACGCCAATCATAAGTGAGGCACTTACAATCTCCCCCTTTGGCTATTTCGTGACAAAATCACCACTCACATAGCATCCTCACAAAACAAAAAATGGTCAACAAACATTTTCTACATTACAATTAAGCTCCTAGACTAAGTCTTGAATATCTTCAAGTTAATACCAAGCTTGTAGAAAATTCCACCCTACACACAATCAACAAGAAATATTCCTTCCAAGAACAAATGTGAGAGATGTTAGTGACAAGATTTCCAAAGAGAATCAATACAATCAATAGAAATTGTAGTCATGCAATGCAATGCAACTCCCCCTAAATGCAATCATCTCCTAACAAGGGTTACTCACTCTCAACTCCCCCTAAATGCAATGCCTAATAGCAAAAATTTTCTCAAATATTCTCCCAAAACTTACTCCCCCTTTTTGTCATGAGATAGGCAAAGGGAGCCTCCCCTAATAAGTAAGCATTAGCAAGGAGAGCTTGAAGCACGAACACATATGCAATCATATAAGCAATTTTATGCACCTCAATCAAGTAAGAGAGATTCAAGGAGTTTTATTTTATGAAAATGTGTGACAAGGATGCTTTGCAAGCAAGACATGTTGCATCTAAGACCAAAACAATGGTATTTGGCAAAGCAAACAACAAAGGTTTCCAATAGAATTCAAACCAATTTCACCCTTTGTCATGGAAAAAGCAAGGATATAGAATATTGGCATTTCAAAAAAGAGCAACTATATCCAACTTTATGAGCAAAACAAGACATGAGTGACTTTGCACCCTATTTGATTTTTCCGGGTGAGATACCCGTATGATAGTAGCCTTGTTCTACAAATAAAGAAAGAGAGACTTTTGATATGAAGATCCTTATTGATTTAAGTCTCAATATTGCTTTTACACACATATTTGCATTCAACATTTGCAATCAAACATTTCACAATTTTATCTCATACTTTTCAACTTAAGTATGTCATTTAAAAGGAATCATCATGTCATGGAGATCAATTAAAGGTCTGTAAGGATTCCCGTTTTGTTGATTGGCTTATTTCGTGGACAAACCACATGTTGGGGTACTTTGTAAAGGTAGCTTAGGTATTGGTTTAATTGTTCGAAGCCCTTTGAAGACCTTGTGTTGATAAGCACCGAAGGTAATTTTCTTTGTGCTTACTTGTCTTGAAGAGATAGTTGCACACACTCACAACTCATGCATATGTTTTATCTTTGTATGTTGTGTTTCTTTTTGTTGTGCATCAATGCTTATTCTCATCTCTTCTTGCTTGTTATTTTGATGCATCTTGTGTTTATAATGTCATAGCATGTTAGGCTTTTAGGATGCATCTTGCTTTTACCTTTTTACCCCTTGCATGTTTTCTTGTGGGGTTCAAAGGAGTGGGCTGTGCGCTGGTCGTCAAGCGCCAGACCAGCGTAGCTCACCAGCGCAGATCGCCCAGTGGTCTGTCGCTGGTCGTGCGCTGGTCCAGTCCAGCGTAGCTCACCGGCGCAAAAAGCCCAGTGGTTTGTCGCTGGTCGTGCGCCTGTCTGAGCGCTGGTCGTCAAGCGCCTGTGCAATTTTTGCCTTTGCGCTGGTCGTGCGCCTGTCGTCCAACGCAAGACCACCAGCGCACAGAGCAAATTCTGGTGCGTTTTTCAAAACGACCACACTTCACTTATGGCTCATATATATATGCCACTTTGACTTTAGGTCAGAGAAGAGAGTTCATATTCATATTCTATACTTAGGATATTTTTCAAGAGAAGAAAAATACACAAAGAACTCATTTTTAATTACTCAAACACTTTTTCATGATCATCAATCATCATCTAGCATCATCTTTGATCATCTAGATGTCATCTTGCATGGAATCTTCATCATACTTTGCTTGGTAAGCTTTTCACTAATATCTTACATGTTTTGTGTTTCTCTTATCTAGCAATCTCAATTAATTACTTGTTGATTATTTTGTATGCTTTGGATACAATATTGAGATGAGTATGATGTATGTTTGAGAAGTTGTATTGTGATAGCTAATTAGGTTTTTAATTAATCTTGATTAGCTAAGCTATTTGACATGTCATTTAGCAATTGATATCTAGGGTTGATTAAATTGATTATATCATCATCCTAGATAAGCATCTAAGGTTACCTAGCCTTGTTTGTTATTTGAATATTCATATATATTCACATAGGTTGTTTCTCTTCATTGAGAAGTAAGTCTTGAGGCTAAGAGTGCTTAGGCCTCAAGCAAATTGGAATAGGGTTGCTAATAAAGGCCCGCTGGGTAGAAGTGAGGGGTTACAGACCGGAGTGTTAGACGAGGTCTACATAGGTTGTAAACTTCATTTCAATTAGTGATTTCGAGTTCCGAGTGTGGCGCACTATACAGCCCGTGGTTTTTCCCAGTGGTTGGGTTTCCACGTATACATCAAGTGTTATTTAAATTCCGCACTATATTACACTTGTATGTATTTTTGACTAGTAGGGGCATTTTCGTAAATTGACTTGCATGCGAAAATTGGGTAATAATTAGATAAAATCTATTCACCCCCCCCCCCCCTAGATAATATTTAGAACACACCGAGTATTCTTTTCAAGGTCATTCAAAAAGTACTTCCAAAGTACATCTCCTATTCCAAAAATGCTGTTTGAGCATAAATATGACATGGATTGCAAGCAAGTCAATGTATCACACTTATTGAATAAAAATACATATAAGCATGTACAACCAGTCATCTCAAGCAATTAACAAGAGGCATAAAATATATCAATGTGGCACAATGCATGATCATGCAACTTTGCTCTCTTTGCTTGAGCTCCCCACATGGGGTCAAGACATACCAAATCAAACCAAGTCACAAATCCCAATAGACTTGCTAAGGTTCCCAAATCTAATGGTGTCTAAAGGCTTTGTGAACAAATCCGCTAGTTGGTCATTTGTTCCCACATGTTTCAATGCAATAGTTTTGCTCTCAACTAGCTCTCTTATGAAATGGTGTCTAATGTCAATGTGCTTTGTCCTAGAATGTTGGACGTGATTCTTAGAAATGTTAATGGCACTCATATTATCACAAAATAAAGTAAGAGTACCTTGCTCCAAGCCATAATCGGCTAGCATTTGTTTCATCCACATCAATTGAGTGCAAGCACTACCAGCGGCAATGTATTCCGCCTCGGCCGTGGATAGGGAAATAGAGTTTTGTTTCTTGCAAAACCAAGAAGCCAAATTGTTCCCAAGGAAGAAGCAACCGCCCGATGTACTCTTCCTATCATCACTATTTCCCACCCAATCGGCATCACTAAATCCAACTAGACTTGGATTAGTGTCAAATGAGTACCAAATCCCATGATTTGAGGTGCCATTCACAAACCGAATGATCCTCTTCACCGCAACAAGGTGAGATTCTTTAGGATTAGCTTGGTACCTAGCACAAACACCCACACTAAAACAAATATCGGGCCTACTTGCGGTCAAGTAAAGCAAGCTACCTATCATGCCACGATATAGACTTTGATCAACATCCTTTCCACTTGCATCTTTGCTAAGTTTCAAGGTGGTGCTCATGGGTGTGTCACAATGTTTGGCATTCTCAAGACCAAACTTCTTCACTAGGCTCTTTGCATACTTAGCTTGGGATATGAAGATCCCATCATGCAATTGCTTGATTTGCAAGCCTAGGAAGTAATTTAGTTCACCAACCATGCTCATTTCAAACTCTTGAGACATAACATCAACAAATTGTCTAACTTTGGATTGGTTGGTGGAACCAAATACAATGTCATCAACATAAATTTGAGCTATGAAAAGCTCATCTTTAGTGCACTTGATGAACAAAGTCTTGTCAACACTACCTCTAGAGTAGCCATTGTGAACAAGATAAAGAGTGAGGCGCTCATACCAAGCTCTCAGTACTTGTTTCAACCCATATAGAGCCTTCTTGAGGCGATAGACAAGAGAGGGGTGGTGTGGATCCACAAACCCCTTGGGTTGCTCAACAAACACTTCCTCATGCAATAAGCCATTGAGAAAGACACTCTTGACATCCATTTGGTGTAATTTGAACTTGTACACACAAGAAATGGACAAGAGAAGCCTTATGGACTTAAGACGGGCAACGGGAGCAAAAGTCTCCTCAAAGTCAATACCCTCAATTTGAGAGTATCCTTGTGCAACAAGCCTTGCCTTGTTTCGCACAATGTTGCCATCCTCATCGGATTTGTTCCTAAACACCCATTTAGTACCTATGACATTGGTGTTTCTAGGTCTAGGAACAAGAGTCCAAACCTCATTTCTCTCAAATTGGTTTAGCTCTTCTTGCATGGCAAGAACCCAAAACTCATCTTCTAAGGCTTCATCAACCTTTTTGGGTTCTATTTGAGAGGTATAACAAGTGTAGCTAATTTGATTAGCTATTTGACGCCTAGTCCTAACACCCTCTTTAACCTCTCCAATGATATCATCCTTATCATGGAGTTTCCTAACCCAAGGAGCGGGTTCATTAGAGTTCAAAGGAGGAACTCTATTAAGAGGCAAATCATCCTCTTCATCTTGGTTTGACTTCACACCACTTGAAGTCTCACCACTCTCCTTCAAAGGAAGGTCATCCATCTCACAAACATCCTCCTCATGGTCATCATGTTTAGGCCTACAATCATTAAAGACCACATTTGAAGATTCCATCACACTTCGAGTCTTTAGATTAAAAACTCTATAGGCCTTGCTATTAAGTGCATACCCAATGAAAATACCTTCATCACTCTTAGCATCAAACTTGCCAAGTTGATCTCGGTCATTTAGTATATAGCACTTGCTTCCAAAGATGTGGAAATAGCTCACATTGGGTTTTCTACCCTTCCATAACTCATAGGATGTTTGTTTAGTCCCGGGCCTAAGAAAGACTCTATTTCCTATGTAACAAGCCGTATTGATGGCTTCGGCCCAAAGATTCCTAGGGACTTTGTTGCTAATCAACATGACTCGGGCCATCTCTTGGAGGACTCTATTCTTCCTCTCAACAACTCCATTTTTTTGAGGAGTCCTAGGTGCCGAGAATTCATGGGAAATGCCTAAGCTATTGCAAAAATTTTCAAAGCTAGCATTTTCAAATTCTTTTCCATGATCACTTCTAATTTTCTTAATGCTTTTAATGTGAGAAGTTTTCTCATTTTGAATTTTGACATAAAGCATTTTAAATTTCTCAAATGCCTCGGACTTTTCTCTAAGGAAGTAAGTCCATGTAAACCTAGAGAAGTCATCAACAACAACAAGGATGTACCTTCTACCACCTAGACTTTCGGTTTGAATGGGACCCATGAGGTCCATGTGGAGGAGCTCCAATGGTTCTTTGGTGGAGAGGTATTTGCCTTTCTTATGCACACTTTTGGTTTGCTTCCCTTGTTGACAAGGTCCATAAACTCCATCGACCTTTTTCCCAAGCTTAGGAAGGCCCCTAACAACATTCAACCTCTCAAGGACTTTCAAGTCCCTATAGTTCATATGGCCAAGTCTTTGGTGCCACACATCAATTTGCTCACTAGTAAACAAGTTACAAGAGATAACATTAGACTCAAAACAATAACAATTGTCACTTGATCTCTTGCCTTTCAACAACACTTGCCCATTTTCCTTAAGGATAGAGCAATCAACTTTTCCAAACATAACCGAAAGCCCTTCATCACTTACGTGTGATATACTAATGAGATTGGCTTGCAAGCCATCAACATAGAGAGCATTGGGCAATGAGGGCAAACCGGGAATAGATATATTACCTTTCCCTATGACTTTTTTCTTGGATCCATCACCAAAGGTGACAAAGCCACCATCCTCCATCACAAGAGTTTCAAAGAAACTCTTGTTTCCGGTCATGTGCCTAGAACACCCACTATCAAGGTACCAAGTGTTAGAGGTATTTGCTTTTAGGGCAACTTGGGCCACATAGCAATAATAATCATCATGTCTACTCATCCTAGGTGAAACATGGTCATTTCTAAAAGCCATTGGTCCATTAGCTCTAAGATTCCTAGGTGCATGCATAGTGGCTCTTCTAAGCATATTTTTCTCAATCATACTTTCTCTTCTACACAATTTAATATACTTAAAGCAATTAGGCCTAATATGGCCTTCAAATCCATAAAAATGGCAAGTAGGAGTAAAGTAGGAATTCATACCATAGCCTTGTGCAAGCATTTGTGGTCTCCTTCTATTTTGAGTTGCTCTTGGGAGTTGAGGCAACTCTCTCCTTTGTGGATGAGCCAAGTTAGCATGTCTTCTAGGTTGAGCATGGAGGACTTCATGTTGAGCTTGTGGGACCCTTTGTTGAGGAGGTCTTTGTTGTAGGGTTCTTGGTTGTGGAGCTCTAGCTTGTGGTGGTAGAGCTCTTGTTGGAATCCTTGCTTGTGCTTGCTTGGAGGATTCACCAACTTCCACCCACTTGGTTGATTGTTGAGGGGTTTGAGCATTTTCAACCTCTTTGCTCTTGACAAATGTTGTCTTCTTCAAGGATGTGACTTCCACTTCTTCCACATAACCTAACCCCTTCTTGTCACTTGGACTCTTCCCACAAGATAGCATCTTATCAAGCTTCTCGGTTTCGGAAGTCATCTTAGCAATCAACCCTTTTGCTTCCATGAGCTCTTTCCTCAAGCTTTCTTCATTCTTCTTGGCCAAGACTAACTCCATCTTCAACCCTTCTTCCATCTCTTTTGCCTTACTCATTTCCTTACTCAAATGAGTCACCTTGGAAGTCAATTCAAGCTTCTCTCCTTTCAACTTTTGTATCTCCTTTTTCTTCTTCAATCTTGAGTTTTCAAAAAATCTCATGAAGTCATCATAGTCCATCTCTTCATCAAACTCAAAATTAGACATTGAGGAGTTGCTCTCTCCATTTGAGTCATTTTCATCTACTTCCTCTTGCTTGTCCTCTTCCTCTTCTTTATCACTCATGACTTCATTACTATTGTGAGAGGATGAGAAGGCAATTAAGTTTGCAACTTGGTCTTCCTCATCAACCGAAGACTTGTCTTCATCTTCTAGGTCATCACTATCACTCCAAGTAACCGCCATGGCTCTTCCTTTCTTCTTTTTCAAATTAGCACACTCGGGAGCAATGTGTCCAAACCCACTACACTCATAGCATTAGACACCCTTCTTATGATCTTTCTCTTGAGCTTGCTCCACTTTCTTGAAAGGAGCCTTCTTCTTTACAAACTTTCCCTTGGAGCCAAACCCTCTCTTCTCAAATCTCATAAATTGCTTGAACTTCTTTACCATCAAAGCAATTTCTTCATCCGAGTCTTCTTCATCCTTCTCAACCTTGACACTCTTCAAGGCAAGACTCTTTTGCTTCTTTGGAGGTGTAGATGTAGGACCTTTCCTAGATTCATAGGCCAAGAGCCTTCCAATAACTTCACTTGGCTTCATTCTTGAGTAGTCACTATTTTCCTCCAATGCCGTCACTTTGGATTCAAACCTCTCGGGAAGTGACCTCATGATCTTTTGCTTGATTCTTCTATCCGAGTAGGGATCACCAAGTTGGTGACTTTGGTTCACTATATCTATGAGCTTCACTTGGAAGTCATTGAAGCACTTATCATCCTCTATCCTTATGGTCTCAAATTATGTTTGGAGAACTTGGAGCTTGGAATCCTTGACCACATCGGTTCCTTCATGAGCCGTTTCTAATATATCCCAAGCCTCATTCGCTATCCTTGTAGTTTGAATGAGCTTGTATTGGTTGTCATCCATGGCACATAGGATTGCATGCATGGCTTTGTTGTTCCATTTTGAAGCCTCAAATTCTTGTGGAGTCCATTGTGCCTTCGGCTTGAGGACTTCCTCTCCACCTCCCGTAGGAGTCATCATAGGTGGCGTGTATCCATCTTCAATCGCCATCCATGCCCGGTCATGAATTTGACTCACATAAGCTTCCATTTTACCCTTCCATGAAGCGTAATTAACCCCGGTGAGCAATGGGGGTCTTGTGCTAGAGGCACCCTCACCTCCCATTCCATTTCCACTCATTGTGTTTAAGGATTGAATGAAATGAATGCACACAAACAAGATAACCACACACAAGGATGCAAACAAATGCAAGAGACTCTAACAAGAGCAATGGATCTCCTAATTATGTTAAGGAACCCGCTCTGATACCAATTGAAAATATATATAAACGTGTCCTAAAGTAATCTAGAGGGGGGGTGAATAGATTATATTCAATTCTTTTAACCAATTTTCAATATTAGTCAATTTTACGAAAAATCCCCAACCAAGATACAAAGCGGAAAATAAGGACACACAATATTTACGTGGAAACCCACACGGGGAAAAACCACGGGCTGTTAAGTGCGTCACACTCGAACCTCAATCCATTAATTGTAATGGCAATTACAACCTAAGTTGACCACGTCAAACCTCACACGGTTACTACCCGCAGGCCTTCAAGAGTGAATCTAGTCCATGCTTGCAAAACTATCACAATAGTAACTACAAGACTTGACTCTAAATGAAGAGATAAAACAACCTAGTGTGAATATATGAAAATACTCAAGATGCTATAAATGCAAGGTTAGACATTCAAGCTTATCTAGGCATGGATGAACATGTAAGACATTCCTAGATATCATTTAGCTAGATGACATGCATATAATAAACCAAATAAGCAACCAAAGTCCTATATGCTCTATCTAGCATAATACAACTCACAAACCACAATAGAAGCAATCTTGAAACTAAGTCAAGTCATAAAGATGCAATCTTGAATCAATTCAAGTGATAAAAAGGCTATCTTGTAAAACAAGAACGTATGAATATGAGAATGATGTTCTAGATACAAGTCATGTGACCCATAATAAAAACCCTAAATGAAATCAACCTAGAATCATGCTAGATGATATATGAAAGATGCAAGATGAAGGGTTTTTGTGATTTGGAATCTTAAAGATGAAGTCTTGATACCTTGGCTTGAAGATACTCAATGATGCTCTCAAAAGTGTAATTTTTTGCTCTAGAAACCGAGCCAAGACTATCAAGACATATATAAATGGGATCCAAATGAAGTGATGTCATTTTGAAAAAAAGGATCAGGAAAAGGCGGATCTGCGCCCTTGATTCTGCGGCCGGTGTCCGCAGAATGAGGGCGCCGAATACCAACAGTCGAGTGAGACTTTGGATTATGCGCCCTAGATCTGCGCCCTTGGCCGCCGAACAAGGGCGCCGAAATGAGACCTGAAAAACAGAGTTTCTGGTCCCTTTCTGCGCCTTGTTTTACGGCCCCTTAAGGCCGAACCAAGGGCGCCGAAAAGGGACCAGAATCACTGGTCCAAAAATGGCGGCCTTATTCTGCGGTCACTGACCGCCGAATAAGGGCGCAAAAAGCCCCTTGGCAAAGCATCTTTAAGCCGAACATGAAAAAGGCAAAAACAAGCAAGATGCAATCAATTTAAACAAGCATGCACACAAGAAACAAGGATTTAGATCATGCATGGGATGTGAGTGTGTGCAACTACATCTCTTCAAAATAGAGTTAAGACAAGAGAACTACCTTCCTTGAAGCTCTTGATCACACAATGAGGTTTCCTTCCATTCTAAGCTACCCTTACATATAGAACCCCATTGTGATTTTGCCAACGAAATACGCCAATCAAAAGTGAGGCACTTACAGTTATAATCATTCCATGTACATGACAGTTTATAAACTTCAAAAACAAAGATGAAGCAGTAACAAAGTTATCATTCTATCGGTACACTATTTGCAAAAATGCCTAGTGCCATCTCCTCCCTAAGCTTGGGGACGTTTTTGGTTCCCCATCCCTAAAAACATTCTTCACGCATCAACATATTTGCGTATCGACAAATGAAGACACCACAACTATGATCGTCTAATTGCGCTGGTAGCCTTTTTGGAATAGATTGATGAACAACAAACACCTTCCCATTAAGTGGTATACCTTTTTGTTGAAAATATCCGGAACATTGTAATATGGCTGGAATGAAATGTAAAAGTGGGACGATTTGCTTACGACGTATGGAAATCGTCCTTTTCTTGTATAATGGATCATAAACGTAAACAGTTTATTTCAGCAAATCAACGTGACATAATATCCAATGTCCATCTGGATTTGCAACTGCACACGGGACTAATAACTGCAAGAAATGAGTACAAAACATTAGTAACGTTTAGTGTTCTTGCTTTTTCAAAGATGAGTAACGTTTATTATACTTACATGTCGAATGGACGACTAACAGTTTCCCTACCCCGGCTTGTCACCGGAAGCATACAACATCCAATCATTCAAACATTGATATGATAGTGCATCAAATTCAGTAGTCAACGGTGCACCCTCAGACGGTTGAAATTTCTCCCATTCCATACATAACTTTGCCTACAAATTATACTTTGTAAGGATTCCCATTTTATTGATTGGCTTATTTCATGGACAAACCACATGTTGGGGTTTGTTTGTAAGGGTAGTTTAGGTGATTGAGGATCATGCTTAAAGGCCCTTTCAAGACCTCAAGGGACAAGCACTCCAAAGGTATATCTCTAGTGCCTAGTTTTCTTTGAAGAGATTTAGATTGTGTAAGGATTCCCATATATTGATTGGCTTATTTCGTGGACAAACCACGTGTTGGGGATTGTGTAAGGGTAGTTTAGATGGCTGAACTTCAAGCTTGAAGGCCCTTCCAAGACCGCAAGGGACAAGCACGTCAAAGGTATAATCTCTAGTGCCTGGTTTTCTTTGAAGAGACTTAGAATGCACACACACACTTAGTATACTTGGATTTGTGTGCATACTCTTCACATGTCACTTTACACACTAGCACTTTGATTGATATCTTGTTGTGTGTATATGTGCTTTGTAATTCGTTTCCCGATAGTGTTCGGAAATGTCCGTGCATGCACTAAAATGTGCTTGGTTTTACGCAAAGACCGCCCATGGAGAATGCCCTTGGCTTCTCCTTGGTTTTCACCTCTGTTGGTGATCGGCGGTTATGATCGGTGGCCTAGCCACCGAATGAAACCATCGTTTGCATCCAGAAGTGTCTGGAGCAATTCTGCGTTCACGATCGGCGGTCACGACCGCCGTTCATACCTGATCGATTTAATATCTTGGGTTTAATTCGGCGGTTGGATCGGCGGTTACGAAACCGCCGTTGATGCTTTATTCTTCATGGGCTCAATTCGACGGTCATGATCGACGGCCTGGCCGCCAATTGAAACCGCCGATTGGTGCGTTTCAAGGGCAAACTTGTATTTTCATATGCTTTGTTTTTCATGCCTATAAATACATCTCTTTCTCTTGTTCTGAACTATGACTCTTTGATCATCAAGAACCCTATTTTTTAAAGAGATATTTTGAGAGAATAAGCAACCAAGTTTGCTCATTTAAACACTCAAATACATACCTTTGTGCATCAAAGTTCATCTTGCATTCATCCATGAATGGGTTTGCATCATCACAACTTGCTTGGTAAGATTTTGATTAAGTTCATCTTATTTTAGTATTTTACTATCAAGCTATTCTCTTTTAATTTACTTGTATGTTTTTGATCATATGATAAATACAAGAATAGAGAATTAATTGTGATGAATTGATTGAGTGTTGTATTGTGATAGCTAATTAGGTTTTTGCTTAATCTTGATTAGCTAAGCTATTTGACATGTCATTTAGCTATTGATATCTAAGGTTGATTTAATTGATTATATCATCATCCTAGATAAGCATCTAAGGTTCCCTAGCCTTGGTTGTCATTTGAATATTCATATATATTCACATAGGTTGCATAATCTTTTCATTAAGAATTAAGTCTTGAGGCTAAGATTGCTTAGGCCTCAAGCAATTGAACTAAAGCCACTTTTAAAGGCCCGCGTGGTAGAAGTGGGGGGTTATTGACCGGAGTGTTAGACGAGGTCTACATAGGTTGTAAACTCCATTTCAATTAGTGGATTTTGAGGTTCAAGTGTGGCACACTATACAGCCCGTGGTTGGGTTTCCACGTATACATCAAGTGTTATTTAAATTCCGCACTATATTACACTTGTTTGTCTTTTTGACTAGTAGGGGCATTTTCGTAAAATTGACTTGCATGCGAAAATTAGGTAATAAAGCTTAAAATCTATTCCACCCCCCCCCCCCCCCCCCTTTAGATATATTTACCATACACACCGAGCGTTTATTCATTCCTTTCAGATTGCACACACACACACTTTGCATACTTGTATTTGTGTGCATACTCTTCACATGTCACTTTACACACTAGCACTTTGACTGATATATCTTGTTGTGTATTTTTGTATCTTGTAATTTGTTTCCCAAATATGTTCAGAAACGTCCGCGCTTGCACAAATGTGTTCTTGGTTTAGCGCGAAGACCGCCTATGGAGAATGCCCTTGGCTTCTCCTTTGGTTTCACCATTTTTGGTGAATCGGCGGTTTGATCGGCGGCCTAGCCGCCAAACGAAACCGCCGTTTCATACCTGATTGATTTTTATCTCGGGTTTATTTCTGC
Source organism: Acer yangbiense (assembly GCA_008009225.1). Taxonomy (NCBI): domain Eukaryota; kingdom Viridiplantae; phylum Streptophyta; class Magnoliopsida; order Sapindales; family Sapindaceae; genus Acer; species Acer yangbiense. The sequence goes on along the minus strand of VAHF01000197.1, from coordinate 63,673 downwards.
AGTTTAATCGACAGTTTCGAAACCACCGAATGAAACCGCCGTTGATGCTCTTTTCTTCTCGGGCTCAATTCGACGGTTGAGAACGGCGGCCTGGCCACTGAATGAAACCGCCGATCGTGCGTTTTCAAGGGCAAACTTGTATTTTCACATGCTCTGTTCTTGATGTCTATAAATATCACACTTTCTCATTCTCTGAATTATGTTCTTTAACTCTAAGAACCCTAAACTTCAAAAAGAGACATTTGAGAGAAAATCAAATCAAGAACACATTTTTAACACTCAAAAACCATTCTCATATGCATCAAAATATCATCTAGCATTTTCTAGCATAGTTAGGATGCTTGCTTGCATGGGTTTTGGTCAACACACATTCTTTGGTATGTTCTTCACTATTATCATATATAATTAGTGTTTTATTTATCATTGACATCTCTTATATTATTTGTATGTTCTTAGAATATATTCTAGATACAAAATAGAGATTGTTGTGTTGACATGATTGAGTGTTGTATTGTGATAGTTATCTAGGTTTTCATAATCTATGTTTAGCTAAGCTATTTGACATGTCATCTAGTTTTTAATATCTAGGATTGAATTAATTGAAAAATCATCATCCTATAAGCATATAGGGTTACCTAGCTCTAATTGCATTTTTGGATATTTCATATATTCACTTAGGTTGTATTATCTCTTCTTAGAGAATTAAGTCTTGTGTTGTGACCGAGATTAGGTTACTTAATTCGCAAGCAATTGGACTAGGTCCACTTATAATGGGATTAGGTAGTTGTGATGATTATTGATCGGGATTATATCATTAAACGGGGATTAGGTTGTAATCATTTCAATTAGTGGATTCGAGGTTCGTGTATGGCGCATATAACAGTCCGTGGTTTTTCCCGTGAGGGTTTCCACGTAAATATCAAGTGTTATTTACATTCCGCACCATATTACACTTGTTATATTATTGTGACTAGTTAGGGGCATTTTACGAAAATTGGGTAATAACGATTAAAATCTATTTACCCCCCTCTAGATATTTAGAACACACCGTTAATTTGTTTCATACTTATATTAGGAGCATATGTACAAGTTTATGTCAATTGAATCTAACGATAAATTGATAATAAAGTCCTTACAAAGAAGTACGTGCATAGCACCACAATGTCAGTCTTATACTCGGCCACTTTCAACATTTCTGCTTACAGAGTAAACTCATATACGCATCTATATGCTACATGAACATTTATATAAATAAAAATTAGTAACTTTGATTAAAAAAACATTAAAAATGTTTACAAGATTTTATAAGTTAAAATAACCAACCTCGTGAGACAACCAATAGGTTTGAGATTCCAACTCAACAAAGAAATCCTTTGTTGCAAAGTAGTTGGAACCGACGTTCATCCGGCTTTGAACAGTAAAAATATTTTTAACTTACAATGAATTTTGTTAACAAGTGTTAACAAGTGACAGAGACTTACGCTATGTCGTTGTTGCCTATCTTAAAACGTTCATACTTTGCCCTTAATTTTCTGCTCTCCTTGTCCACCTCTTGGAAAGGGTCAGTGTTCGGTGAACTCATGTATCAAGACCTAATCTTCAACCGTTGATCACGCTTATCCTTCATAGCGAGGTACTCTTGCAATGTTCCATCCCCAACTGGTGGGTCAACTCTTAATGGGGAAGGGGTCTTGAACAACATTAGGGTACCATCTCCCCCACCATGGCTGTAATCCCCAACTCCCCCATCGTGGGGACTATTTCCCCCACTATGGATGTCATCTCCAACTCCCCCACCATGGCTGCCATCCCCAACTCCCCCACCATGGGTACTATCTCCCCCACCATGTATGTCATCTCCCCCACGATGGGTACCATCAACATGGGTGCCATCCCCATCATTATCATCATCTCCCCCACCAAGGGGACTACTAATTCCTCTATGGTCATACTGATGTTGTGGCGTCAAGAAGTTATGCACCTCAAGTGTAGCCTGTATTATTTAAAAAAAAACAAAAAAACAAAAAAAAAAAGTTACAAGCCAGTTGGTAAGAAACTTACATGCTAATACAAAAACAAGTTACATGCCAGTAAGTAAGTTACATGTCTGTAAGTAAGTTACATACTAATACAAATGAAGTTACATGCCAGTTATACAACTGAATTAAATAATTACCTGACGATGCGCATCAACAAGTTGAGCCACAGTTTCCTCCACCCGGGTAAGGCGTCTTTTTATGTGACGCTCCATTGCTGAAATCTCCTTCTTCACTATGTCTTCAAACCGATCTGAAATTTCCCTCAAGAGTTCCCTCATTATTTGAGAAGAGACCGTTGAGTCATCACCCACCTGAAGATTAGAAAAGAATATAAAACAATTATTATCAGTTTGTATTTAACTTAACACACTTATTATCGGTAAGTAATCAACTTACCGGTGACGTGTCTCTTGATGTGCGCTGCCTTTTTGTCCTTGCTGTAATTTTTTGTTTACGCGATGACATCTTCCTCTTCACCAGTTTGTCCTTCTTTTGTTTAGGTCGTGACTGACCTCCATCATTATCAACATTGTCAACCTCATCATCAAGTCTTTGCTGACTGTCATCCTCTTCGTAATTGTCCGGCACAAACTATGGACCGATTGACAAATCCGTGTCAACACCAACCAAGTAAGGCTGTTCCCTTTCATTATTCGTTGGATGTAATTCCTCCAAAATAACATGCTGTACGGTTAACACAAATGTCATTCTTTTTTGAAGTATAAATATAAACAAAAATGAAATGACATAAGATAGGGAAACAAAAAACGATACATGTCCATTTTTAACTTGTTGTTCATACTTTGCAAATTTGTTAAAGAAATCGTGAGGCCTCCTAAATATGCTCCAATTCCTCAAACAAGGATGGGTGTGGCCTAAGTTTGCTCCCACCAAGTCAATCAATGATCCCAAAGCTTCCATTGCCCATATCTGCATTTTTAACAAATTGAAAAAAGATTAAGTTCAGTAATAAAAGTTTGACGAAATGCTTTAATATAATATCTAAAAGCTCACCTCTAATGCCCAAGGAAAGCCGTACTAGTTATAATGCGCGATTTGCTTCAATGGTGCATTTGCGGCCCGAAATGCTTGTCGGAGGTAGTGGCATGTCATCATGTATACATAAGTTCCCCATTGAAAAGAGTTTTGTTAGGTTTTTAATTTGTCTTGGCATGTATTCCATATCAAAACAATGTTGTCTTGTAATGTTTAGTGGTCTAAGATTTGAAGATTCAGGACGTCAAAGAAAGACTTGGCCACAACTCATGCAAGATACCGGCTTCAAAGAGAAATGTGCTTCATCGGTCTACAAAGGTATATAAGACCTCATTTCTTTTACAAGGCTAGGAAAACACACACACATGGCATTCATATGTGTTCTTGCATGATTGAACAACATTTATATATCACTTTCACACACTTAGTAATGTATGCTTATGCATTAGATTCAGATTGACAAACATTGTAATTTGCATGTTCTAGGACTATGTCTAGGAAATTGCATACGTGTGTGATTTTGTGTTTATATTGAAACAAATAATAGCACGGTGTGTATAAAGCTATCTAGAGGGGGGGTGAATAGATTTTACGCTTTTTACCCAATTTTTCGTGTTAGTCAAAATTACGAAAATGCCCTCAAGATAATATAACCAAGCAATTGTAATATGGTGCGGAAATTAAAACAACACTTGGTTTTTACGTGGAAACCCTCACGGGAAAAACCACGGGCTATGTAAGTAAGCCACACTCGAACCTCGAATCCACTAAATGTGCAAACGATTACAACCTAATCCCGGAAGTAATCACACACCTACCTAATCCCGGTATGAGTGAACCTAGTCCAATTTGCTTGCGTTCTAAGCAACCTAATCCCGGATGCTACACACAAGACTTACTTTCTCTATGAAGAGAATACAACCCTAAGTGAATATATGTAAATATCCAAAATGCAACATAGAGCAAGGGAAACCCTATATGCTTATCTAAGATGATTAATATGCAATTAAGAACAATCCTAGATATCAAAACTAAATGACATGTCAATTAGTTTAGCTAATCAATATTAAGCACAAAACCTAATATGCAAGCACAATATAAAATCTCAAACATACATCATACTCATCTCAATATTGTATCTAAAGCATACAAAATAACAAACAAGTAATTAATTGAGATTGCTAGATAAGAGAAACACAAAACATGTAAGATATTAGTGAAAAGCTTACCAAGCAAAGTATGATGAAGATTCCATGCTAGATGACATCTAGATGATCTAAGATGATGCTAGATGATGATTGATGATCATGAAAAGTGTTTGAGAATCAAGAATGGAGTTCTTGGAATTTTTCTTCTCTTTGAAAAATATCCTAAGTATGAATTCTGAATATGAACTCTCTTGATTGACCTAAAGTCAAAGTGGCATATATATAGGGGGCCAAAACAAAGTGTGGTCATTTAAGTAAGTTTCAAAGAAACGCGCCAATCGGCGGTTTCAATCGGCGGCCAGGCCGCCGTTAATGACCGCCGAATTGAGCTCGTGAAGAACAGAGCATAAACGGCGGTTAATTCGGCGGTTTCGTGACCGCCGATTCCAACCGCCGAAACAGAACAGAGAGATCAAAATCAACCAGGTATGAACGGCGGTTTCGAACGGCGGTTTCATGCCCGCCGTTTCAACCGCCGAATTAGACTGAGAGATAAATCAATCAGGTCTTGAAACGGCGGTTTCGAACGGCGGTCGTGACCGCCGATATTAACCGCAGAAATGCTCCAGACCAATCTGGACTGAAACGGCGGTTTCATTCGGCGGCCAGGCCGCCGATCATAACCGCCGATCACCTAGATAGGTGAAAACCAAGGAGAAGCCAAGGGCATTCTCCATAGGCGGTCCTCGCGCTAAACCAAGCACATTCTCGTGCATGCGCGGACGTTTCCGAAAGTTATCGGGAAACGAATTATACAACAACATGACACAATAACACACCATAAAATATAAAAAATAAGTGCAAGTGTGAAATGTGACAAATGAAGAGAATGCACACATATGCAATGAATGTTAAGTGTGTGTGTGCAACTAATCTCTTCAAAGAAAAGTAAGCACATAGAAATTTACCTTCGGTGCTTATCAACACGAGGTCTTCAAAAGGGCTTCGAACAACAAGACCGATACTTAGGCTACCCTTACAAAGAACCCCCACATATGGTTTGATCACGAAATAAGCCAATTAAAAACAACGGGAATCCTTACAATCTCCCCCTTTGGCTATTTCGTGACAAAACCATCACTCACAATGATTCCTCACAAAAAATAGAAACTACGGGACTATAATGATATTCTACATTACAAAGAGATAAGCTAATGCAACTTGAAGTCTTCAATCCTCTTGTAGAATAAACAATCCCTGAAAAGAGTTTCTAACATTTCTAATACAAGAAAAGTGTGAGATTAATCATGTGAGAACAATACCAAGCATTTGCATTTTTAGAATTTAGGCACAACATTACCAAATGTATGCAATGTATGATAAATGCAATGCTCCCCCTCAATGTATGTTCTCCCCAAAGTGTACAATAGCTTCTATATTTTGCACCTCCCCTTACCATATCCTACTCCCCCTTTTTGTCATGATATAGGCAAAGGAGTAGTCCCCAACCGGGTCACTCATAGCAACGAGAGATAGAAGCATGCAAGACTTGCATATACATATAAGTCACTTTATGCACTTCAAATAATTTGAGAGAAACAAGGAGATTTATTTTGAGAAAATGTGTGAATCCAACATGCTTTGCATACAAGACATATAGCATTCAAGTCCAAAATACAATGGTATTTGGCAAAGCAAAAGACAAAGGTTTCTAATAAGAATTCAAACCAATTTCACCAATGTCATGGGAAAAGCAAGGATATAGAGATTATTGATTTCAATTTAAGAGCAACTATATCCAACTTTATAAGCGAAACATGGCATGAGCGACTTTGCACCCTATTTGATTTTTCCGGATAAAATTATCCGTATGATAGTAACCATGTTCAACTAATAAAGAAAGAGAGACATTTGGAATGTAAATTCCTTTGAATGGATACAAGATCCTTTATTCATTTTGAGTCTCATAAGTTTTCACACAAGTTTTGCATTTTTAAGAATAAGCAATCATCAATTCATGCTTTTCATGTGAGCATGTTATCTGAATTTCATGCTTTTTCATTTGTCATTAGCATGTTATTAAAGAATCATCATGTCATGGAGATAATCATAGGTCATTCAAATCATACTTCCAATGTAAATCTCCTAGTCCAAAAATGCATGTTTGAACATAAATATGACATGGATTGTAGACAAGCAAGGTTCACACTTATGGAATTTTAAAACATATATACATATGTACAACCAAGCTTACTCAAGCAAGTAAAAGAAGAGGCATAAGATATTTCAAATTTTTTGCAAGATACAAGAATGCAAAATAGCTCTCTTTGCTTGAGTTCCCCATATGGGGTCAATCATAGAACATCACTCCACAAGACATACCCCAATAGATCTACTAAGAGTTTTAAATCGAGTAGCATCTAAGGGTTTAGTAAATAGGTCCGCAAGTTGATCATTAGTACCTACATGTTCAAGTACTATGCATTTATTTTCAACAAGCTCTCTAATGAAGTGATGGCGGATGTCAATATGCTTAGTTCTAGAATGTTGCACCGGATTCTTGGAAATATTAATGGCACTCATGTTATCACAAAAGAGAGTGAGAGTACCTTGGTTGAATCCGTAATCCACTAGCATTTGCTTCATCCACATAAGTTGAGTGCATCCACTCCCCGCGGCTATGTACTCGGCTTCCGCAGTGGACAAGGAAATCGAGTTTTGCTTCTTGCAAAACCAAGACACCAAGTTGTTGCCTAGAAAGAAGCAACCGCCCGATGTGCTCTTCCTATCATCACAATTTCCTGCCCAATCCGCATCACTATATCCTACAAGACTAGGATTAGTGTCAAATGAGTACCAAATCCCATAGTTGGAAGTCCCATTCACAAAGCGAATGACTCTCTTAACCGAAGAGAGATGGGACTCCTTGGGATCGGATTGGTACCTAGCACAAACTCCTACACTAAATGATATATCGGGCCTACTTGCGGTCAAATAGAGCAAGCTCCCTATCATGCCACGATATAAGGTTTGGTCCACACTTTTACCGCTAGCATCCTTGCTTAGCTTCAAAGTGGTGCTCATAGGAGTGTCACAATGTTTGGCTTTTTCAAGACCAAACTTCTTCACAAGGTTTTTGGCATATTTGGCTTGGGTTATGAAGATCCCATTATCAAGTTGCCTAATTTGCAAACCTAGGAAGTAATTAAGCTCACCAACAAGACTCATCTCAAATTCATGAGACATAACATCAACAAATTGTTGGACCTTGGTGTTGTTGGTGGAGCCAAACACTATGTCATCGACATATATTTGAGCTATGAAAAGCTCATCATTGTCTCTCTTGATGAATAGTGTCTTGTCAACACTACCTCTTGTGTAGTTATTGTCAACAAGAAATTGAGTGAGGCGCTCATACCAAGCCCTCGGTGCTTGTTTCAACCCATATAGTGCCTTCTTGAGGCGATAGACATGGTTGGGGTGGTGTGCATCCACAAACCCCTTGGGTTGTTCAACAAACACTTCCTCTTGCAAGAAGCCATTGAGGAAGGCACTCTTGACGTCCATTTGGTGCAATTTGAACTTGTGCACACAAGAGATGGACAAGAGAAGCCTAATGGACTCTAAGCGGGCAACGGGAGCAAATGTCTCCTCAAAGTCGATACCCTCAATTTGAGAGTACCCTTGTGCTACAAGTCTAGCCTTGTTCCGCACTATGTTGCCATCCTCATCGGATTTGTTCCTAAATATCCATTTAGTGCCTATGACATTAGTGGTCTTAGGCCTAGGAACTAGAGTCCAAACCTCATTCCTTTCGAATTGGTTTAGCTCTTCTTGCATGGCAAGAACCCAAAATTCATCATGTAAGGCTTCTTCAACCTTTTGGGTTCAATTTGAGAGGTGTAGCAAGTATAGCTAATAAGATTAGCAAGTTGACGTCTAGTCCTAACACCCTCATTTACCTCTCCAATGATATCTTCTTTATCATGGAGTTTCCTAACCCATGGAGCGGGTTCTTTAGAGTCCAAGAGAGGAACTCTAGTAATGGGTTGTGTGACTTCATTAAATGTCCCAACATTGGGAGTCACCACAACCCTCTCCAAAGGAGTGTCTTCCTCTAGAACATCCTCCTCCTCATGGTCATTAGACTTGAGCCTAGTATCATCAATGACCACATTTGATGATTCCATGACGGTTCGAGTCTTCAAGTTGAAAACTCTATAGGCTTTACTATTCAAGGCGTAGCCAATAAAGATACCCTCATCACTCTTAGCATCAAACTTGCCAAGTTGATCACGGTCATTTAAAATGTAGCATTTGCTTCCAAATGTGTGGAAGTAGCTAACATTTGGCTTCCTACCCTTCCATAGCTCATAGGAGGTGTTTCTAGAACCGGGCCTTAGGAACACACGATTTCCTATATAGCAAGCCGTATTGATAGCTTCGGCCCATAGGTTCCTAGGGACATTGTTGCTAAGCAACATCACTCGGGCCATCTCTTGGAGGACCCTATTCTTCCTCTCAACAACTCCATTTTGTTGAGGTGTCCTAGGAGCCGAAAACTCATGGGAGATGCCTAAGCTATCACAAAGGCTTTCAAAAGAGGCATTCTCAAACTCTCTCCCATGGTCACTTCTAATCCGTTTAATGCTTCTAATGTTAGATTTCATTTCATTTTGTAATTTAGTACAAAGCATTTTAAACTTATCAAAAGTTTCGGATTTTTCTCTAAGAAAGTATGTCCATGTAAATCTAGAGAAATCATCAACACATACAAAAATGTATCTCTTTCCACCCAAACTTTCGGTTTGCATGGGACCCATGAGGTCCATGTGGAGAAGCTCAAGAGGCTCCTTGGTGGTGAGATACTTACCCTTTTTGTGCATGCTTTTAGTTTGCTTTCCTTGTTGGCAAGGTCCACAAACACCATTGGCTTTCTTCCCAAGCTTAGGGAGGCCACGCACACACTCGAACTTTCCAAGGGTCCGTAGATCCCTAAAGTTCATGTGGCCAAGTCTTTCATGCCACAACTCAATTTGCTCATCCATGGACACATTGTTTGAGACTATTCTAGCTTCAAGACAATAGCAATTGTCGCTAGATCTCATACCTTTCAATAAGGTTTGTCCATCGGGCTTTAGGATCGAGCAATCATCTTTACAAAACAAGACGGAATATCCTTCATCACTTAGATGTGAAATGCTTATTAAATTGGCTTTCAAGCCATCAACAAATAAGGCATCGGATAAGGAGGGTAATCCGGGAACGGAAATGGTTCCTTTCCCTACAACTTTCTTTTTGGATCCATCACCAAAAGTGACATATCCACCTTCCTCCATAACAAGAGTCTCGAAGAAACTCTTGTTTCCCGTCATGTGCCTAGAGCACCCACTATCTAGATACCAAAAATTAGAAGAATTTGCCTTCAAGGCTATTTGAGCAACATGGCAAACAATGTCATTCTTTCTAATCCACCTAGAAACAATCTTAGCTTTCTTAGTGGTTTTTGGTATATGGGCTCTAGATGTCCTAGGATCATGCATAATAATATTATCATTCCTAGGAACATGCATCATGGCTCTTTTCTTTTTCTTCTCAATCATGCTTTGTTTTCTACACATTTTAATATATTGAAAGCAATTTGGTCTAATATGACCATCACAACCACAAAAGTGACAAATAGGGATGAAATAAGAAATCATACCTTGCCGTTGTCTTTGTGGATGAAAGGGTTCAATCCTTCTTCGTTGTTGAACCGGTCTTGGTTGCTTCCTAGCTTGAGGTTGCATGATAGGTCTCTTTCCTTTGTGAGCCATTTGAGGAGGAATGTTAGCTTGAGAGACCCTAGGGGGTTGAGCTTGAGGTTTCCTTCTTGGACCCATCTTCACTTGTGCATTAGAGCATTGTCCTACTTCTAATTTCTTTCTAGGAGCTTGCACAAATGAAGTTTCTTCTTTCTTCAAGCTCTTGACAAACACGGTCTTGTTAGAGGTAGAGATCTTCTTGTCATCTTCATACCCAAGACCCCTCTTGTCACATGGACTCTTTCCAACACCAAGCATATGGTCAAGCTTCTTGGTGCTAGAATCCATCCTAGTCATAGAATTTCTAACTTCTTCAAGCTCACTCTTTAGACTTTCTTCATTCCTCCTAGATAAAGCTAACTCCTCTCTTAGCTTATCTTCTATCTTCTTGAATTTTTCCACTTGTTCACCTAAGTGGTCATTATGAGATGCAAGCTCAAGATTTTCTTCTCTCAACATCTTGATCTTTCTTGTGCTCTTGATTGCTAAATCATTAAACTCGGCATGGCATTTAGCAAGTACCTTTTTCTCCACAAAACTACTTATGGAGTTAGATGAGGAATCACTTTCTTCTTCACTTGAGTCATTTTCCTCTTGACTCATTTCCTCTTTCTCACTACCACTTTTGCTCTTATGTGAGGAGGCAAAAGCTAGGAGGTTAGCCATGAGCTCTTCTTCACTTGAAGACTCATCTTCCTCATTGGAGTCATCACTACTCCCACTCCAAGTGGCGGCCATCACTTTGCTCTTCTTCTTATCATTGTGATTAGCACATTCGGGGGCAAAGTGACCAATCCCACCACATTCAAAGCATCGGACCCCTTTCCTTTCGGTCCTCTCTTGTCTAGGCTCAAACTTCTTGAAGGAACTCTTTTTCTTCAAATCTTGTCCTCTTGACCCAAATCCCTTATTCTTCTTGAACCCCATAACCTTGTTGAACCTTTTCACAAATAAGGCAAGGTCTTCATCCGATTCATGCTTTGCCTCCTTTGCATCCTTAGATGCTTTCAAAGCTATTCCTTTAGACTTCTTAGGAGGAGTAGTGGTGCTAGGAGCCTTCCTAGACTCATATGCAAGGAGACGCCCAATCACCTCACTTGGCTTCATATCCATGTAGCCACTATTTTCTTCTATGGCCGTCACCTTGGATTCAAACCTATCGGGGAGAGATCTCATAATTTTTTGCTTGACTCTCCTATCCGAATACGGGTCTCCGAGTTGATGGCTTTGATTTACAATATCCATCAATTTGATTTCGAAGTCATTGAAGCATTCATCCTCTCCCATCCTAAGTAGCTCAAACTGAGTTTGGAGGACTTGAACCTTGGACTCCTTCACCACCTCGGTTCCCTCATGTGCAACTAGAAGGATGTCCCATGCCACTTTGGCAATCTGAGTATTCTGAATAAGCTTGTACTGATTCTCATCCATAGCACACATAATGGCATGCATAGCCTTCCTATTCCACTTAGAAGCCTCAAACTCTTGCGCGTTCCATTGCGCCTTAGGCTTCAAAACATCTTGTCCTCCACCATCGGGAGTCATCATAGGGAGATCATATCCGTCTTCCACCGCCATCCATGCACGGTCATGAATTTGGCATATGTAGGATTCCATCTTCCCTTTCCATTGGGAATAGTTCAATCCGGTAAGAAGTGGAGGCCTTGTGCTAGAAGCTCCTTCGTGGCCACCACCATTTCCACCGTTTCCACTCATAGTGTTTATGAATGAATGAAATGAATGCAAATGTATGAATGATCAAAAATCACACAAAATGCAAAACACACCAAAATAAGCAAGGATCACCTATGTATGTCTAGGAACCCGCTCTGATACCAATTGAAACAAATAATAGCACGGTGTGTATAAAGCTATCTAGAGGGGGGGTGAATAGATTTTACGCTTTTTACCCAATTTTTCGTGTTAGTCAAAATTACGAAAATGCCCTCAAGATAATATAACCAAGCAATTGTAATATGGTGCGGAAATTAAAACAACACTTGGTTTTTACGTGGAAACCCTCACGGGAAAAACCACGGGCTATGTAAGTAAGCCACACTCGAACCTCGAATCCACTAAATGTGCAAACGATTACAACCTAATCCCGGAAGTAATCACACACCTACCTAATCCCGGTATGAGTGAACCTAGTCCAATTTGCTTGCGTTCTAAGCAACCTAATCCCGGATGCTACACACAAGACTTACTTTCTCTATGAAGAGAATACAACCCTAAGTGAATATATGTAAATATCCAAAATGCAACATAGAGCAAGGGAAACCCTATATGCTTATCTAAGATGATTAATATGCAATTAAGAACAATCCTAGATATCAAAACTAAATGACATGTCAATTAGTTTAGCTAATCAATATTAAGCACAAAACCTAATATGCAAGCACAATATAAAATCTCAAACATACATCATACTCATCTCAATATTGTATCTAAAGCATACAAAATAACAAACAAGTAATTAATTGAGATTGCTAGATAAGAGAAACACAAAACATGTAAGATATTAGTGAAAAGCTTACCAAGCAAAGTATGATGAAGATTCCATGCTAGATGACATCTAGATGATCTAAGATGATGCTAGATGATGATTGATGATCATGAAAAGTGTTTGAGAATCAAGAATGGAGTTCTTGGAATTTTTCTTCTCTTTGAAAAATATCCTAAGTATGAATTCTGAATATGAACTCTCTTGATTGACCTAAAGTCAAAGTGGCATATATATAGGGGGCCAAAACAAAGTGTGGTCGTTTAAGTAAGTTTCAAAGAAACGCGCAAATCGGCGGTTTCAATCGGCGGCCAGGCCGCCGTTAATGACCGCCGAATTGAGCTCGTGAAGAACAGAGCATAAACGGCGGTTAATTCGGCGGTTTCGTGACCGCCGATTCCAACCGCCGAAACAGAACAGAGAGATCAAAATCAACCAGGTATGAACGGCGGTTTCGAACGGCGGTTTCATGCCCGCCGTTTCAACCGCCGAATTAGACTGAGAGATAAATCAATCAGGTCTTGAAACGGCGGTTTCGAACGGCGGTCGTGACCGCCGATATTAACCGCAGAAATGCTCCAGACCAATCTGGACTGAAACGGCGGTTTCATTCGGCGGCCAGGCCGCCGATCATAACCGCCGATCACCTAGATAGGTGAAAACCAAGGAGAAGCCAAGGGCATTCTCCATAGGCGGTCCTCGCGCTAAACCAAGCACATTCTCGTGCATGCGCGGACGTTTCCGAAAGTTATCGGGAAACGAATTATACAACAACATGACACAATAACACACCATAAAATATAAAAAATAAGTGCAAGTGTGAAATGTGACAAATGAAGAGAATGCACACATATGCAATGAATGTTAAGTGTGTGTGTGCAACTAATCTCTTCAAAGAAAAGTAAGCACATAGAAATTTACCTTCGGTGCTTATCAACACGAGGTCTTCAAAAGGGCTTCGAACAACAAGACCGATACTTAGGCTACCCTTACAAAGAACCCCCACATATGGTTTGATCACGAAATAAGCCAATTAAAAACAACGGGAATCCTTACATATATGTTTTTGCTTTTTTTATTTTGGACTTACATGATCTCTTATGATTCTTTATTGAGTCCCGGTCATTTCGGTTTCTCATTCATTAGGTTTCGAGTCCAAACGATGTAGCTACGCTACTTTTCATTCTCATTCGTTGAGTTGTTTTTGTCGTTATATTCCGAGATGATTTCTCAACCTTTTGTCAAAGTTTCATAGTTGTCGTTGTATGTGAGGGAGTCACAATTCGTAATCCGAAGATGGATTCAAAATCAGAGTTTGAAGGCCAGAACACGGCCGAAGAACGTGAGCGGTGCGCGGGAGAAGCAAGCTTGGCCACCCCGTGTGGAGGTCGTGGGCCACATGGCCAGAGCAGACCTCTGCCCCTGTGTGGCACACATACCCCACACGGCCAGGGGGTAATGTGGCACCCTCTGGTTGGCCGGTTTGCTCCCTTCTCTCTCTTCCTTTTAAATACTCCCATTCCCTCCAATTCATTTTTAAAGAAGAAAAAGATTGAAATCCCGTCAGATTTTCTCTCCAATTTGTCTCATCTTCCAAACACCATAACATTCTCATATGAAGTCGGAATTGAGTGATTCAAGTTGGAGATTGTTCGTAATCGAGTTCTCTACCTCTTCCAAGTGGTTTGGCAGCTGTTTGATCGACTGTTCTGGTGGTTGCACGCAGAAAACCGAACCAGCTCGATAATCCAAGGTAGCGTTCATATATTTGGGATTTCTTCTTTTATAACCTTCAATTTGCTTGGGGTTTCTTCTTCTATATGTATGTGTATGTATGGTGAATGCTATTGAGAAAGATAGCTTCATAATTAATCTTAATCAAAAGTCTAATTTAGAGACATATGTAAACTAGTTTATTAGATTCTAGGTTTTTCACATGTTTGAGAGTTGTATTGTGATTAGATTGATATCTAGGATTATTTGTGACTTGATTGAATCATTTTATGATTAATAATCCTTGAAATATGTTTTGATCCTTTGATTGATAAAATCTAGGATTAATGCTCTTGTATGTGTATTTAGAGACAAATAGGATTTTAATTGATTATTTAATATATCCTTGCTCTAATTGTTGGCTAGAATATTCATTGAACACTTTTAGTGATTCTAGCATTTTTGTGTATGTTGATAACATCTTGAATTTGTGCGTCATGTATATGAATTGTTCAAGTGTTATTTGTGTGAATGAAACTATGAGTTTTATGTGTTAGGTGTTTTCACCTATTCTAGGTTTTTTTTATTCAAGTATTGCATCTAGACTTTTATTACTTGTGTTATCACATGTTTAGGTCTAGTTGTTCCATGGAATGTATTGATCACATGTTCTATGTTGAATTGATTGTTTGCATCATTTGCATTCACATGATCACACCAGGAAGTCCTTATAAAAGGCATGAAGTCTTGACTAGGACAAGGAGTTCGGATAGTCAAGCAAGGAAGTCTTGGTTAGGACGTGAGGTCCGGATAAACAAGCAAGAAGTCATGGCTAGAGTCGGGAGGACTCGGATAGTCATGTATGGGAGGCTCCCTAGAGGCATGAGTGCCTTGGATAGGGAGTTGGATTGTATGTTGGTAGGCCTAGGCGTATGGATAAACATAGACTCCAAAAGAGCGGGGTACACGGGATGTGTATGCACTCTTGATGAATTTCTAATCTTCCATCGATGTTGGTTTTGTATGTTGTCCAATATATGGTGGCTTCGCATCATTGATGGATTTCGTACTTTCTGAAAGGAATAATTAAATTCCTGTATTCGCGTGCGTGTCTTTTAAATATGACTTTGAGGGTATGTGAATGGGTTGTTAATCTGTTATTACCAAATTTTTCGGATTAGTCAATATTACAAATATAACTCCAATTCACAAAACAATATATCAAGTGTAAAGGTGTGGAAATATAAATGACACTTGATTTTTACGTGGAAACCCTCAACAAGGAAAAACCACGGGCTGGTAAGTGCACCACACTCGAACCTCGAATCCACTAATTGTGATAGCGTATACAACCTAATCCAGGTTTGACAGCCTAATCCCGACCAATATCCCGCTACCACTACCCGCAGGCCTGTAAAAGTGGACCTAATCCAATTGCTCATGTGACCACCTAATCCTGGTGTACGACCTAATCCCGGTCAATCACACAAGGCTTACTTCTACGAAGAGATCACACCCTAAGTGAATATTATGCAATATCCAAATATGCAAGAAGTGCTAAGGTACACTAAATGCTTATCTAGGATTATATAAAGACAATAAAATCAATCCTAGATATCAAAATAGCTATATGACATGGCATACAACTTTAGCTATGTAGAGGATAACTAATCCTAAATACAATAGCTATCACAAATAACTCACAAACATTCAAAAGATTAACTAGCTGATTAAAAGACAATCTATCAACCTAGTTATCAACAAATCACACAAGAATGTTTATGGCATAGCTTTTAGGCAATAATGACCTAATCAATTAAGCTATCAAAAATTAACCCAATCAACACATAATCTCAATCATGTATGTAGAAATTAATCTAAACACATACAAGTAATAAATGAGATAAAATTGATAAGTAATAACACTAATTATGTAATATAAGGATTCCCTTTCATTGATTGGCTTATTTTGTGGACAAACCACATGTTGGGGTTTGTTTTGTAAGGGTAGTTTAGGTGATTGAGGATTTAGCTCAAAGGCCCTTTCAAGACCTCAAGGTGACAAGCACTCCAAAGGTATAATCTCTTGTGCTTAGTTTTCTTTGAAGAGATTTAGTTGCACACACACACTTAGCATACTTGCATATGTGTGCATTCTCTTCACATGTCACATGTCACATGTCACATTTCACACTTGCACTTTGATGTTGTATATTGTTGTGTGTTTATGTGTCTTATAATTCGTTTTCCGATTTTGTTCGGAAACGTCCGTGCATGCACGAATGTGTGCTTGATTCAGGGCGAAAATCGCCTTTAGAGAATGCCCTTGGCTTCTCCTTTAGTTCCACCACTTTGCACACTTGCATATTGTGCTCATGTGGAAACAGGGTATTTTCGCCACTTGTTGGGGTCGCCATTTGATGGTGTCGCCATGGCGACAGTGACATTTACTCCTGAAATTTAATCAGGTATGAGGTCGCCATGAGGTCGCCCTGAGACAAATGGCGACAATTAAGTTTTTATGTGTTGCATCATAAGGTCACCATGAGGTCGCCACGAGGTCGCCCTGAGCGCAAATGGCGACATAGAAGAAAAATTGGTGTCGCCACGAGAACGCCCTGAGACAAATGGCGACAACTGATTTTGGCCAAAACGACACAGCTTCAATTTGACCTCCTATATATATGCCTATTTGTTCTTAGGTCAAAGTAATGACTCAAAAATCATATTTTTAATTGAAAGCTTTTCAAAGAGAGATTTTTAATCAAGAACTTATCTTTGATAATCTTTGATCACTCAAACACTTTTCCTTTGTGCATCAAAGTTCATCCATGCATGGTTTAGCATCATCACATCTTGCTTGGTAAGAGTTTTACTAACTTCATCTAATTTTAGTATCTTTCTTAACAAGTCATCTCTTTATTCACTTATATGTTTTTAGATCATATGCTAGATACAAGATAGAGATTGTTTGTGATGAATTGATTGAGTGTTGTATTGTGATAGTTATCTAGCTTTTCATAATCTATGTTTAGCTAAGCTTTTTGACATGTCATTTAGCTATTGATATCTAGGATTATTTTAATTGCAATATTGTCATCCTAGATAAGCATATAGGGTTTCCTAGCTCTAATTGCATTTTGAGTATTTCATATATTCACATAGGATTTATTATCTCTTTATTGAGAATTGAGACTTGTGTTGCTTCCGGGATTAGGTTGCGTAAATCACAAGCAATTGGACTAGGTCCACTTATACCGGGATTAGGTAGGTGTGTGATTATATACTGGGATTAGGTTGTAATCGTTAACACATTTAGTGGATTCGAGGTTCGAGTGTGGCACACTTACTAGCCTGTGGTTTTTCCCATAAGGGTTTCCACGTAAATATCAAGTGTTATTTATATTCCACACCATATTACACTTGTTATATTATATTGACTAATTAGGCGTATTTTCGTAATCTTGACCATTCACGAAAATTTGGTAAACTCTGAAATAATCTATTCACCCTCCCTCTAGATTAATATTGAACACACCATAATTTATTTCAATTGGTATCAGAGCGGGTTCCTAGATATACTTAGGTGATCCTTGCTCATTTTGGTGTGTTTTGCATTTGTGTGTTTTTTATTCTTTCATACATCTTGCATACATTTCATTTCATTCATTATACACAATGAGTGGAAACGGTGGCAACAACGAGGGAGCTTCTAGCACGAGGCCTCTTTTACTCACCGGGTTGAATTGTTCCCAATGGAAAGGAAAGATGGAATCCTACATATGTCAAATTCACGACCGTGCATGGATGGCGGTTGAAGATGGATATGATCTACCTATGATAACTCTTACGGGTGGAGGAGAAGAAGTATTGAAGCCTAAGACGCAATGGAACGCACAAGAGTTTGAGGCTTCAAGGTGGAATAAGAAAGCTATGCATGCCATCCTTTGTGCAATGGATGAAAATCAGTACAAGCTAATTCAGAACACTCAGATCGCGAAAGTGGCTTGGGACATCTTACAAGTTGCACATGAAGGAACCGAGGTGGTGAAGGAATCAAAGCTTCAAGTCCTCCAAACTCAATTCGAGTTACTTAGGATGGGAGAGGATGAATGCTTTAATGATTTCAAAATCAAATTGATAGATATCGTTAATCAAAGCCATGAACTCGGAGACCTATATTCGGATAGAAGAGTTAAGCAGTAAATTATGAGGTCTCTCCCCGATAGGTTTGAATCAAAGGTAACGGCTTTAGAGGAAAATAGTGGATATAAGGATATGAAGCCGAGTGAGGTGATTGGGAGACTTTTAACTTATGAGTCTAGGAAGGGTCCTATCTCCACACCTCCTAAAAAGCAAAAAGGAATTGCTTTGAAAGCCTTCAAGGATGAAAAAGAGGCAAAGAATGACTCGGACGAAGACCTTGCATTATTTGTGAAGAGATTTAAGAAAGTTATGAAGTTAGGGAAAAAGGACTTTGGTTGCAAAGGTCAAAACTTCAAGAAAAATGGTTCCTACAACAAGTTTGAGCCTTGGCAAGAGAAGACCGAAAGGAAAGGGGTCTGATGTTATGAATGTGGTGGTATAAGTCATTTTGCCCTCGAATGTGCTAATCACAATGATAAGAAGAAAGGTAAAGTGATGGCCGTCACATGGAGTGGGAGTAGTGATGACTCCAATGAAGGAGATGAAACTTCGGATGATGAAGTGGCTAACTTCATAGCTTTTATCTCTTCTTATAAGAGCCAAGGTAGAAGTGAAAAAGAAGAAAAGAGTCAAGAGGAAAATGACTTAAGTGAAGATGACTGCTCAACTCACTCCACGAATGGATATGTGGAGAAAAAGGTTCTTGTTGAACATTACGCGGAGTTCAAAAGCTTCGAGATAAAAACCACGAAAAAGATCAAGATGTTGAGAGAAGAGAATCTTAAGCTTTTATCTCATAATGATCACTTAAGTGAACAAGTGGAAAATTCCAAGAAAGTAGAAGATAAGCTAAGAAAGGATTTAGACTTATCTAGGAGGAATGAAGAAAGTCTAAAGAGGGAGCTTGAAGAAGTAAAAGAGTCTATGACTAGAATGACCTATAGCACTCAAAAGCTTAATCATTTGCTTAGTGTTGGAAAGAATCCGTGTGACAAGAAGGGTCTTGGGTATGAAGATGGTAGGCAACAAAGATGTTTCACCGGTGCAAAATCCTAAGAAGATAGAATGAGGACAATGTTTAAAGAATGCACAAGTGAATGAAACAAATTAGAGGCGTGTTCTATATAAAGCTAGAGGGGGGGTGAATAGATTTTATCTAATATTACCCAATTTTCGCATGCAAGTCAATTTTATGAAAATGCCCCTACTAGTCAAAAATACAAGCAAGTGTAATATAGTGCGGAATTTAAATAACACTTGATGTATACGTGGAAACCCAACCACTGGGAAAAACCACGGGCTGTTTAGTGCGCCACACTCGGACCTCGAAATTCACTAATCGAAATGGAGTTTACAACCTATGTAGACCTCGTCTAACACTCCGGTCAATAACCCCCCACTTCTACCACTCGGGCCTTTAAAAGTGGCTCTAGTCCAATTGCTTGAGGCCTAAGCAACCTTAGCCTTAAGACTTAATTCTCTAAGAAGAGATTATGCAACCTATGTGAATATGTATGAATATTCAAATAACAAACAAGGCTAGGTAACCTTAGATGCTTATCTAGGATGATGATATAATCAATTTAATCAACCCTAGATATCAATTGCTAAATGACATGTCAAATAGCTTAGCTAATCAAGATTAAGCAAAAACCTAATTAGCTATCACAAACAACACTCAATCAATTTATCACAATTAATTCTCTAATCTTGTATTTATCATATGATCAAAAACATACAAGTAAATTAAAAAGAATAGCTTAATAATAAAAATACTCAAATAAGATGAACTTAATCAAAATCTTACCAAGCAAGTTGTGATGATGCAAACCCAATCATGGATGCTTTCTATCTAGACATAGAAGATGCAATATGAAATTTGATGCACAAGGGATTTGATTTGAGTGGTTAAAGGTGAGTTCTTTGTATTTTTCTTCTCTTGAAAAATATCCTAAGTATAGAATATGAATATGAACTCTCTTCGCTGACCTAAAGTCAAAGTGTTATATATATAGGAGCCATAAGTGAAGTGTGGTCATTTTGAAAAACGCACCAAAAATTGCTCTGTGCGCTGGTGGCCTTGCGCTGGACGACAGGCGCACGACCAGCGCAAAGGCAAAATTTGCACAGGCTCTTGACGACCAGCGCTCACACTTGCGCACGACCAGCGGCAAACCACTGGGCGAATTGCGCTGGTGGAGCTGCGCTGGACTGGACCAGCGCACGACCAGTGACAGACCACTGGGAGATCAGCGCTGGTCTGGCGCTTGACGACCAGCGCACAGCACACTCCTTTGAACCCCACAAGAATTCATGCAAGGGGTAAAAAGGTAAAAGCAAGATGCATCCTAAAAGCCGAACATGCTATGACATTATAAAAACAAGATGCATCAAAATAACAAGCAAGAAGAGATGAGAATAGGCATTGATGCACAACAAAAAAAAACACAACATACAAAGATAAAACATATGCATGAGTTGTGAGTGTGTGCAACTATCTCTTCAAGACAAGTAAGCACAAAGAAAATTACCTTCGGTGCTTATCAACACGAGGTCTTCAAAGGGCTTCGAACAAATAAACCAATACCTAAGCTACCCTTACAAAGTACCCCAACATGTGGTTTGTCCACGAAATAAGCCAATCAACAAAAAGGGAATCCCTACAATCTCCCCCTTTGGCTATTTCGTGACAAAACCACCACTCACATTGATTCCTCACAACAAAATAAACCTATGGGTCAATGAAGATTTTCTACAATACAAAGAGATATAAAAAAAATAAAACTTGAAGTCTTCAATCTCTTGTAGAACAATCATTCCCTGAAACAAGGTTTCTAAACTTTCCAAAACAAGACAAGGTGAGATGAATCAAGTGAGATTAAAACAAGCATTTGCATATTAAAAAAAATTAAGCACAACATCATGCAATGTATGATGAATGCAATGCTCCCCCTCAAAGGGTTACTCCCCCTCAATGTATTGTCTCCCCAACATGCATAATTGCAACCCCCCTTACCACCATTCTACTCCCCCTTTTTGTCATGATATAGGCAAAGGAGTAGTCCCCAACCGGGTCACTTAGCAAAGAGAGATGATAGCATTCAATTCATTTGCATAATCACGAAATGCACTTTATGCAACTTTATCAAATGGAGAGAAACAAGGAGATTTATTTTGAAATAAATGTGTGAAACAAAGCATGCTTTGCATATAAGACATGTAGCATTCAAGTCCAAAATACAATGGTATTTGGCAAAGCAAATGACAAAGGTTTCTAATAAGAATTCAAACCAATTTCACCAATGTCATGAGAGAAGCAAGGATATAGAGTTTTCATTGATTTTAATATAAGAGCAACTATATCCAACTTTATAAGCCAAACATGTCATGAGCAACTTTGCACCCTATTTGATTTTTCCAGGAATGAAACCCATATGATAATAGACATGCTCAACAAATAAAGAAAGAGAGACAATTTGGAATATAAATTCCTTTGAGCGGATACAAGATCCTTTATTCATTTTGAGTCAGTTTTGCATTTAAAAATTGCAATCATCAATTCATGCTTTTTCATTTGAGCATGTCATATGAATTTCATGCTTTTTCATTTGACATTAGCATGTTATAGACACTCATGCTTTTCAATTTTTTAAGCATGTCATTAAGAATCATCATGTCATGGAGATAACTATAGGTCATTCAAATCATACTTCCTATGTAAATCTCCTAGTCCAAAAATGCATGTTTGAACATAAATATGACATGGATTGTAAACAAGCATGGTTCACACTTATTGAATTGAAAACATATATACAAAGTGCAACCAAGCTTACTCAAGCAATTAACAAAGAAGCATAAGATTTTTCAAATATTTGCATGCAACAAGTATGCATAAGCTCTCTTTGCTGGAGTTCCCCATATGGGGTTAGTATCATCCTTCATTAATGAAGGGCATGAGGTCCTATGGACCTACCAAGTCCATTGGACTTAGTTGAACCTATTTGAGACTTGTTGGTCTCGTAGCAAGCGGGTTCATTTTTCCTTATCCACATAGATATAACATTTTTCTTCCTAGTGGAGAATGGTTCAAGAGTACTAGGAATAATAGGATCATGAACATGAATATTTTCCTTCCTATTAGCATGCATTCTAGCTCTTGTCATTCTCTTTTCAATCATGCTTTTGATTCTACATAATTTAATGAAATGAAAGCAATTTGGTCTAATGTGACCATTAATACCACAAAAGTGACATGTAGGGATAAATTTAGAATTCATACCATGTCCTTGTGCATGCATAAGAGCCATCCCATGACTTTGTGGTTGAGCGGGTTCAAACCTTCTTTGTTGTTGAACCGGTCTAGCTTGCTTCCTTGTTTCATTTTGCATGATTGGCCTCTTCCCTTGATGAATGTGAGCTTGAGGGAAGTTAGGTTGAGGAACTTTTTGAGCTTGAGGTTGTCTCTTTGGAGCTACCTTCACTTGTGCACTTCTTGAACATTGTCCTAGATCAATTTTCTTCCTAGGAGTGTGCATCGGTGAGGCTTCTTTCTTGCCTAAACTCTTGACAAAGACGGTCTTGGTTGGAGTAGTGATCTCCTTTGTTTCTTCATACCCAATACCTCTCTTGTCACAAGGGTTCTTTCCACTACCAAGAATGTGGTCAAGTTTCTTGGTGCTTGTAGTCATCCTAGACAATGACTCTATGGCTTCAACAAGCTCTCTCTTTAACCCTTCTTCATTCCTCTTAGACATAGCTAGCTCATCCCTTAGCTTGTCTTCAATCTTCTTGGATGCCTCCACTTGTTTACTTAAGTGGTCATTGTGTGTTGAAAGTTCTAGATTTTCATCCTCTAAAATCTTAAACTTTTTATTTTTCTTCTCCAATGAACTTTCACACTTGACTATAAAGTCATTCACATCCATTTTCTCTACACTTCCATTTGTAGAGTTAGATGAGGAGTCATCTTCACTTAAGTTATCTCCTCCACTCTCATTCTCACTAATGGAGTCATTTCCCTCATTTAGACCTTTACCTTGGTCTCTTGAGTCAATGAGAGACATATCCCAATGAGTAGCTTTGCCTATCACCTCTAGAGCTACTTCTTCATCAATTTCTTCTATGGGATCACTAGTCAAGTCATTCTTACCAACAACTTTATCTTCTACACAAGTGGCCCCAAATGCCGTGTAGTTGATGGTAAGCTCATCATCACTAGATGACTTGTCTCCCTCTCCGGAGTCATCACTTTCACTCCATGTGGCGGTCATCACTTTTGCCATCTTGTTCTTCAAGTTCCCACAATCCGGTGAGATGTG
The DNA here is from genome assembly GCA_008009225.1 of Acer yangbiense. Classification (NCBI taxonomy): domain Eukaryota; kingdom Viridiplantae; phylum Streptophyta; class Magnoliopsida; order Sapindales; family Sapindaceae; genus Acer; species Acer yangbiense. The sequence continues at coordinate 40,006 of VAHF01000197.1, read as the reverse complement.
ACCTATACCACCACACTCATAGCATTGGACCCCTTTCTTCTCACTATGCTCTTGCCTAGGCTCAAAACTCTTAAAGGGAGCTTTTTTCTTCAAGTCTTGGCCTTTGGATCCAATGCCCTTATTCTCGAGCTTGACAAACTTCTTGAATCTTCTAAGTAGCAAAGCCATGTCTTGGTCCGAGTCACCTTTTTCCTCCTTCTCAACCTTGGAAGCTTTCAAAGCAATTCCTTTTTGCTTTTTAGGAGGTGAAATACTAGGAGCCTTCCTAGATTCATAGGCGAGGAGTCTTCCAATCACCTCGCTCGGCTTCATATCCTTGTATGTGCTATTTTCCTCTAAAGCCGTCACTTTTGATTCGAACCTAGCGGGGAGAGACCTCATTATTTTCTGCTTAACTCTCCTATCCGAATAAGGATCACCTAGTTGATGGCTTTGATTCACAATATCCATCAACTTGACTTCAAAGTCATTGAAGCACTCGTCCTCCTCCATTTTAAGCAACTCAAATTGCGTTTGAAGGACTTGTAGCTTGGAATCCTTAACGACATCGGTTCCCTCATGTGCAACCTGTAGGATATCCCATGCCTCCTTGGCTATCCTAGTGTTCTGAATCAGTTTGTACTGATTTTCATCCACTGCATATAGAAGAGCATGCCATGCCTTCCTATTCCATTTTGAAGTCTCAAACTCTTCAGGTGACCACTGGGCCTTTGGCTTGAGTACTTCTTCTCCACCACTCGTGGGAGTCATCATAGGAGGTGCATACCCATCTTCAATTGCCATCCACGCCCTATCATGGATTTGGCACACATATGCCTCCATCTTGCATTTCCATGAGGCATAATTCACACCGGTGAGGAGATGAGGCCGTGTGCTTGAAGCACCCTCATGGTTGCCACCGAATCCACTCATTGTATCAAATGAATGAATGAAATGTATGCAAAATGTATGAATGAGCAAAAATCACACAAATGCACAACACACCTAAAATGAGCTAGGATCACCTAAGTATATCTAGGAACCCGCTCTGATACCAATTGAAACAAATTAGAGGCGTGTTCTATATAAAGCTAGAGGGGGGTGAATAGATTTTATCTAATATTACCCAATTTTCGCATGCAAGTCAATTTTATGAAAGTGCCCCTACTAGTCAAAAATACAAGCAAGTGTAATATAGTGCGGAATTTAAATAACACTTGATGTATACGTGGAAACCCAACCACTGGGAAAAACCACGGGCTGTTTAGTGCGCCACACTCGGACCTCGAAATCCACTAATCGAAATGGAGTTTACAACCTATGTAGACCTCGTCTAACACTCCGGTCAATAACCCCCCACTTCTACCACTCGGGCCTTTAAAAGTGGCTCTAGTCCAATTGCTTGAGGCCTAAGCAACCTTAGCCTCAAGACTTAATTCTCTAAGAAGAGATTATGCAACCTATGTGAATATGTATGAATATTCAAATAACAAACAAGGCTAGGTAACCTTAGATGCTTATCTAGGATGATGATATAATCAATTTAATCAACCCTAGATATCAATTGCTAAATGACATGTCAAATAGCTTAGCTAATCAAGATTAAGCAAAAACCTAATTAGCTATCACAAACAACACTCAATCAATTTATCACAATTAATTCTCTAATCTTGTATTTATCATATGATCAAGACATACAAGTAAATTAAAGAGAATAGCTTGATAATAAAAATACTCAAATAAGATGAACTTAATCAAAATCTTACCAAGCAAGTTGTGATGATGCAAACCCAATCATGGATGCTTTCTATCTAGACATAGAAGATGCAATATGAAATTTGATGCACAAGGGATTTGATTTGAGTGGTTAAAGGTGAGTTCTTTGTATTTTTCTTCTCTTGAAAAATATCCTAAGTATAGAATATGAATATGAACTCTCTTGGCTGACCTAAAGTCAAAGTGTTATATATATAGGAGCCATAAGTGAAGTGTGGTCGTTTTAAAAAACGCACCAAAAATTGCTCTGTGCGCTGGTGGCCTTGCGCTGGACGACAGGCGCACGACCAGCGCAAAGGCAAAATTTGCACAGGCGCTTGACGACCAGCGCTCACACATGCGCACGACCAGCGGCAAACCACTGGGCGATTTGCGCTGGTGGAGCTGCGCTGGACTGGACCAGCGCACGACCAGCGACAGACCACTGGGCGATCAGCGCTGGTCTGGCGCTTGACGACCAGCGCACAGCACACTCCTTTGAACCCCACAAGAATTCATGCAAGGGGTAAAAAGGTAAAAGCAAGATGCATCCTAAAAGCCTAACATGCTATGACATTATAAACACAAGATGCATCAAAATAACAAGCAAGAAGAGATGAGAATAAGCATTGATGCACAACAAAAAGAAACACAACATACAAAGATAAAACATATGCATGAGTTGTGAGTGTGTGCAACTATCTCTTCAAGACAAGTAAGCACAAAGAAAATTACCTTCGGTGCTTATCAACACGAGGTCTTCAAAGGGCTTCGAACAAATAAACCAATACCTAAGCTACCCTTACAAAGTACCCCAACATGTGGTTTGTCCACGAAATAAGCCAATCAACAAAACGGGAATCCTTACAGTGAAGGTGGTGTCAAAAAGTTGTAAGGATTCCCATTTAGTGATTGGCTTGTTTCGTGGACAAACCACATGTGGGGTTTATTGTAAGGGTAGCTTAGGTATCGGGTTTAGTGTTTGAAGCCCTTTGAAGACCTCGTGTTGATAAGCACCGAAGGTATAATTCTTTGTGCTTACTTGTCTTGAAGAGATAGTTGCACACACTCACAACTCATACATATGTTTAATACTTGTATGTTGTGTGTCTTATTTTTGTGCATTAATGTTCATTAACATCTCTTCTTGCATGTTAGTTTGATTGCATCTTGCATATCCAATTGCATTGTCATGCTTAGACTTAGGATTGCATTTTTGCATTGGGTGGTCCCAAAAGCGCTCTACAGAAGCGCTGTATGAACAGCGCCCATTGAGCGCTGTTCAGACCTGATCGATTTAATTCGGTCGCTGTTGGGTCGCTGTACAGGCGTTGTACAAAGCGCTGTACAAAGCGCTCTACGTACAGCGCCACTCTGTTTTCCAGTGAGAACAGAGCTGGGTCGCTGTACAAGCGTTGTACAAGAGGCGCTATACATACAGCGCCCAAGGCAATATTGAGGCAAACTTATCAAAACGACCACACTTTGTTTTGGCCTCCTATATATATGCCTCTTTCACTTTAGGTCAATTACAAGAGTTCATATTCAGATTCCATACTTAGGAGATTTTTCAAAGAGAAGAAAAATTCCAAAGAACTCAATTTTAGTTCACTCAAACACTTTTCCATGATCATCAATCATCATCTAGCATCATCCTTGATCATCTAGATGACATCTTGCATGGATTCTTCATCATACTTTGCTTGGTAAGCTTTTCACTAATATCTTACATATTTTGTGTTTCTCTTAACAAGCAATCTCATTTAATTACTTGTATGTTATTTTATATATTTTGAATACAAGTTTGAGATTAGTATGATGTATGTTTGAGAAGTTGTATTGTGATAGCTAATTAGGTTTTGTGCTTAATCTTGATTAGCTAAACTATTTGATTGAACATGTCATTTAGTTTTGATATCTAGGATTGCTCTAATTGCATATTAATCATCTTAGATAAGCATATAGGGTTTCCCTTGCTCTATGTTGCATTTTGAATATTCATATATTCACTTAGGGTTGTTATTCTCTTCATAGAGAAAGTAAGTCTTGTGTGTAGCATCCAGGATTAGGTTGCTTAGATCGCAAGCAAAATTGGACTAGGTTCACTCATACCGGGATTAGGTAGGTGTGTGATTACTTCCGGGATTAGGTTGTAATCGTTTTACACATTTAGTGGATTCGAGGTTCGAGTGTGGCTTACTTACTAGCCCGTGGTTTTTCCCGTGAGGGTTTCCACGTAAAAATCAAGTATTATTTAATTTTCGCATTTTATACTTGATTTATTGCTTTATCTATTTATGGGTAAATTCGTAATTTTGACTAACACGAAAAATTGGGTAAAAAGCTTAAAATCTATTCACCCCCCTCTAGATAGTTTTATACACACCGTGCTATAATTTGTTTCAATTGGTATCAGAGCGGGTTCCTAGACATACATAGGTGATCCTTGCTTTTTTGGTGTGTTTTGCATTTTGTGTGATTTTTGATCATTCATACATTTGCATTCATTTCATTCATTTATAAACACTATAAGTGTAAACAGTGGAAATGGTGGTGGCCATGAAGGTGCTTCCAGCACAAGGCCTCCACTTCTTACCGGTTTAAATTATTCCCAATGGAAAGGGAAGATGGAATCCTACATATGCCAAATTCATGACCGTGCATGGATGGCGGTGGAAGACGGATATGATCTACCCATGATGACTCCCAGTGGTGGAGGAGAAGAAGTTTTGAAGCCTAAGGCGCAATGGAATGCGCAAGAGTTTGAGGCTTCTAAGTGGAATAGGAAGGTTATGCATGCCATCATGTGTGCAGTGGATGAGAATCAATACAAGCTTATTCAGAATACTCAGATTGCAAAAGTGGCATGGGACATCCTTCAAGTTGCACATGAGGGAACCGAGGTGGTGAAGGAGTCCAAGCTTCAAGTCCTCCAAACTCAATTTGAGCTACTTAGTATGGGAGAGGATGAATGCTTCAATGACTTCGAAATCAAATTGATGGACATTGTAAATCAAAGCCATCAACTCGGAGACCCGTATTCGGATAGGAGAGTCAAGCAAAAAATTATGAGATCTCTCCCCGATAGGTTTGAATCAAAGGTGACGGCCATAGAAGAAAATAGTGGCTACATGGATATGAAGCCAAGTGAGGTGATTGGACGTCTCCTTTCATATGAGTCTAGGAAGGCTCCTAGCACCACTACTCCTCCTAAAACGTCTAAAGGAATAGCTTTGAAAGCATCTAAGGATGCAAAGGAGGCAAAGCATGACTCGGATGAAGACCTTGCCTTATTCGTGAAAAGGTTTAATAAGGTTATGGGGTTCAATAAGAAGAAGGGATTTGGGTCAAGAGGACAAGATTTGAAGAAAAAAGGTTCCTTCAAGAAGTTTGAGCCTAGACAAGAGAGGACCGAAAGGAAAGGGGTCCGATGCTTTGAATGTGGTGGGATTGGTCACTTTGCCCCCGAATGTGCTAATCACAATGAAAAGAAGAAGAGCAAAGTGATGGCCGCCACTTGGAGTGGGAGTAGTGATGACTCCAATGAGGAAGATGAGTCTTCAAGTGAAGAAGAGCTCATGGCTAATCTCCTAGCTTTTGCCTCCTCATATAAGAGCAAAAGTGGTAGTGAGAAAGAGGAAACGAGTCAAGAGGAAAATGACTCAAGTGAAGTAGAAAGTGACTCCTCTTCTAATTCCATAAAGAAATTTATGGAGCAAAATGTGCTTGCTAAATACCATGCCGAGTTCAATGATTTAGCAATTAAAAGCACAAGAAAGATTGAGAGGTTGAGAGAAGAGAACCTTGAACTTTTGGCTCACAATGACCACTTAAGTGAACAAGTGGAAAGATTGAAGAGGAGAGAGGATAAGTTAATTGAGGAATTAGACTTATCCAAGAGAAGTGAAGAAGGCTTGAAGAGGGAACTTGTAGAAGTTAAAGGGTCCTTGGCTAGGATAGGTTCTAGCACCAAGAAGCTTGATCATTTACTTGGTGTTGGAAAGAGTCCAAGTGACAAGAGAGGTCTCGGGTTTGAAGATGATATGGAGACTTCCACTTCCAAGAAGACCATGTTTGTTAAGAGTTTGGGGAGTAAAGAAGCTTCATTGGTGCAAGCTCCTAGGAAAAAGTTAGAAGTAGGACAATGCTCTAATGCACAAGTGAAGATGGGGCCAAGAAGGCAACCTCAAGCTCAACCCCCTAGGGTCCCTCAAGCCTACATTCCTCCACAAATGGCTCACAAAGGAAATAGACCTATCATGCAACCTCAAGCTTGGAAGCAACCTAGACCGGTTCAACAACGAAGATGGATTGAACCCACTTATCCACAAAGACATGGACAAGCTCCAATACATGCACAAAGACGAGGTATGATTCCTTTTTTCATCCCTATTTGTCACTATTGTGGTTGTGATGGTCATATTAGACCAAATTGCTTTCAATGTATTAAAATGTGTAGAACACGAAGCATGATAGAAAAGAGAAAGAATAGAGCCAAGATGCATGTTCCTAGGAATAACAATATTGATTTGCATGATCCTAGGAATAGTAGAGCACATGTACCAAAGACCACTAAGAAATCTAAAATTGTTGCTAAGTGGATTAGAAAGAATAAAAATGTTTGCCGTGTTGCACAAATAGCCTTGAAGGCAAATTCTTCTAATTTTTGGTATTTGGATAGTGGGTGCTCTAGGCACATGACGGGAAACAAGAGTTTCTTCAAGACTCTTGTTATGGAGGAAGATGGAAATGTCACTTTTGGTGATGGATCCAAAAGAAATGTTGTAGGGAAAGGAACCATTTCCGTTCCCGGATTACCCTCCTTATCTAATGCTTTATTTGTTGATGGCTTGAAAGCCAATTTAATAAGCATTTCACATCTTAGTGATGAAGGATATTCCGTCATATTTTCTAAAGATTATTGCTCTATCCTAAAACCCGATGGACAAACCTTGTTGAAGGGCATGAGATCTAGCGACAATTGATATTGTCTTGAAGCTAGTATTGTATCTAATCATGTGTCCATGGATGAGCAAATTGAGTTGTGGCATGAAAGACTTGGCCACATGAACTTTAGGGATCTACGGACCCTTGGAAAGTTCAATTGTGTGCGTGGCCTCCCTAAGCTTGGGAAGAAAGCCAATGGTATTTGTGGACCTTGCCAACAAGGAAAGCAAACTAAAAGCATGCACAAAAAGGGTAAGTATCTCACCACCAAGGAGCCTCTTGAGCTTCTCCACATGGACCTCATGGGTCCTATGCAAACCGAGAGTTTAGGTGGAAAGAGATACATTTTTGTTTGTGTTGATGATTTCTCTAGATTTACATGGACATATTTTCTTAGAGAAAAATCCAAAACTTTTGATAAGTTTAAAATGCTTTGTACTAAAATACAAAATGAAATGAATTCTAACATTAAAAGCATTAAACGGATTAGAAGTGACCATGGGAGGGAATTTGAGAATGCCTCATTTGAAAGCTATTGCAATAGCTTAGGCATCTCCCATGAGTTCTCGGCTCCTAGGACACCTCAACAAAATGGAGTTGTTGAGAGGAAGAATAGGGTCCTTCAAGAGATGGCCCGTGTGATGTTGCTTAGCAACAATGTCCCTAGGAACCTATGGGCCGAAGCCGTCAATACGGCTTGCTATATAGGGAATCGTGTTTTCCTAAGGCCCGGTACTAGAAATACCTCCTATGAGTTATGGAAAGGCAAGAGGCCAAATGTTAGCTACTTCCACACTTTTGGAAGCAAATGCTACATTTTGAATGGCCGTGATCAACTTGGCAAATTCGATGCTAAGAGTGATAGGGGTATTTTCATTGGCTATGCCTTGAATAGTAGAGCCTATAGAGTTTTCAATTTAAAAACTCTAAGTGTTATGGAATCATCCAATGTCGTATTTGATGATACTAGGCTCAAGTCAAATGATCATGAGGAGGAGGTTATTTTTAGTGATGTTTCTCCTTTGGAGAGGGTTATGGTGACTCCCAATGTTGTGACATCTAATGAAAATGATGAAGTCATACAACCCACTACTAGAGTCCCTCTCTTGGACTCTAATGAACCCGCTCCACGGGTTAGAAGACTCCATAACAAAGAGGATGTTATTGGAGATGTAAATGAGGGTGTTAGGACTAGACGTCAACTTGCTAATCTTATTAGCTACACATGCTACACCTCTCAAATTGAACCCAAAAAGGTTGAAGAAGCCTTAAATGATGAATTTTGGGTTCTTGCCATGCAAGAAGAGCTAAACCAATTCGAAAGGAATGAGGTTTGGACTCTAGTTCCTAGGCCTATGACCACTAATGTCATAGGCACTAAATGGATATTTAGGAACAAATCCGATGAGGATGGCAACATAGTGCGGAACAAGGCTAGACTTGTAGCACAAGGGTACTCTCAAATTGAGGGTATCGACTTTGAGGAGACATTTGCTCCCGTTGCCCGTTTAGAGTCAATTAGGCTTCTCTTGTCCATTTCTTGTGTGCACAAGTTCAAATTACACCAAATGGATGTCAAGAGTGCCTTCCTCAATAGCTTCTTGCAAGAGGAAGTGTTTGTTGAACAACCCAAGGGGTTTGTGGATACACACCACCCCAACCATGTCTATCGCCTCAAGAAGGCACTATATGGGTTGAAACAAGCACCGAGGGCTTGGTATGAGCGCCTCACTCAATTTCTTGTTGACAATGACTACACAAGAGGTAGTGTTGACAAGACCTTGTTCATCAAGAGAAACAAAGATGAGTTATTTATAGCTCAAATCTATGTTGATGACATTGTATTTGGCTCCACCAACAACACCAAGGTCCAACAATTTGTTGATGTCATGTCTCATGAATTTGAGATGAGTCTTGTTGGTGAGCTTAGTTACTTCCTAGGTTTGCAAATTAGACAATTAGATGATGGGATTTTCATAACACAAGCCAAATATGCCAAAAACCTAGTGAAGAAGTTTGGTTTAGAGAATGCCAAACATTGTAATACACCCATGAGTACCACCTTGAAGCTAAGCAAGGATGCTAGTGGTAAAAGTGTGGAACAAACGTTATATCGTGGCATGATAAGTAGCTTGCTCTATTTGACCGCAAGTATGCCTGATATCTCCTTTAGTGTGGGTGTGTGTGCTAGGTACCAAGCGGATCCTAAGGAGTCCCATCTCTCTTCCGTAAAGAGAATCATTCGCTATGTGAATGGGACATCCAACTATGGGATTTGGTACTCTTTTGACACTAATGCTAGTCTTGTAGGCTTTAGTGATGCGGATTGGGCAGGAAATTACGATGATAGGAAGAGCACATCAGGCGGTTGCTTCTTTCTAGGCAACAACTTGGTGTCTTGGTTTTGCAAGAAGCAAAACTCGATTTCCTTGTCCACGGCCGAGGCCGAATACATAGCCGCGGGGAGTGGATGCACACAACTCCTATGGATGAAGCAAATGCTAGTAGACTACGGATTCAACCAAGGTACTCTCACTCTCTTTTGTGATAACATGAGTGCTATTAATATTTCCAAGAATCCGGTACAACATTCTAGAACTAAGCATATTGACATCCGCCATCACTTCATTAGAGAGCTTGTTGAAAATAAATGCATAGTACTTGAACATGTAGGTACTAATGATCAACTTGCGAACTTATTTACTAAACCCTTAGATGCTACTCGATTAAAAACTCTTAGTAGATCTATTGGGATATGTCTTGTGGAGTGATGTTCTATGATTGACCCCATATGGGGAACTCAAGCAAAGAGAGCTATTTTGCATTCTTGTCACTTGCAAAAAATTTGAAATAACTTATGCCTCTTCTTTTAATTGTTTGAGTAAGCTTGGTTGCACATATGTATATATGTTTTCAATTCAATAAGTGTGAACCTTGCTTGTTTACAATCCATGTCATATTTATGTTCAAACATGCATTTTTGGACTAGGAGATGTATATAGGAAGTATGATTTGAATGACCTATGATTATCTCCATGACATGATGATTCTTTAATAACATGCTAATGTCAAATGAAAAAGCATGAAATTCATATCACATGCTCACATGAAAAGCATGAATTGATGATTGCATATTCTTAAAATGCAAAACCTTGTGTGAAAGCTTATGAGACTCAAAATGAATAAAGGATCTTGTATCCGTTCAAAGGAATTTACATTCCAAATGTCTCTCTTTCTTTATTGGTTGAACATGGCTACTATCATACGGATATCTTATCCGGAAAAATCAAATAGGGTGCAAAGTCGCTCATGCCATGTTTCGCTTATAAAGTTGGATATAGTTGCTCATATATTAAAATCAAAAACTCTATATCCTTGCTTTTCTCATGACATTGGTGAAATTGGTTTGAATTCTAATTAGAAACCTTTGCATACACATACATTTCATAATGTTGTGCCTTAAACTTTTAAAATGCAAATGCTTGTTATTGTTCTCACTTGATTAATCTCACACTTTACTTGTATTGGAAATGTTAGAAACTTATTTTCAGGGATTGGTTATTCTACAAGAGGTTGAAGACTTCAAGTTTCATTTTCTTATCTCTTTGTAATGTAGAATATCATTGTAGTCCCGTAGTTTCTATTTCTTTGTGAGGAATCAATGTGAGTGGTGGTTTTGTCACGAAATAGCCAAAGGGGGAGATTGTAAGGTTCCCATTTGTTGATTGGCTCATTTCGTGGACAAACCACATATTGGGGTTCTTTGTAAGGGTAGCCTAGGTATCGGGTTTAGTGTTCGAAGCCCTTTGAAGACCTCGTGTTGATAAGCACCGAAGGTATATTTCTTTGTGCTTACTTATCTTGAAGAGATAGTTGCACACACTCACAACTCATGCATATGTTTAATACTTGTATGTTGTGTGTCTTATTTTTGTGCATTAATGTTCATTAACATCTCTTCTTGCATGTTAGTTTGATTGCATCTTGCATATCCAATTGCATTGTCATGCTTAGACTTAGGATTGCATTTTTGCATTGGGCGCTCCCAAAAGCGCTCTATAGAAGCGCTGTACGAACAGCGCCCATTGAGCGCTGTTCAGACCTAATCGATTTAATTCGGTCGCTGTTGGGTCGCTGTACAGGCGCTGTACAAAGCGTTGTACAAAGCGCTCTACGTACAGCGCCACTCTGTTTTCCCGTGAGAACAGAGTTGGGGCGCTGTACAAGCGCTGTACAAGAGGCGCTCTACGTACAGCGCCCAAGGCAATATTGAGGCAAACTTATCAAAACGACCACACTTTGTTTTGGCCTCCTATATATATGCCTCTTTGACTTTAGGTCAATTACAAGAGTTCATATTCAGATTCCATACTTAGGAGATTTTTCAAAGAGAAGAAAAATTCCAAAGAACTCAATTTTAGTTCACTCAAACACTTTTCCATGATCATCAATCATCATCTAGCATTATCCTTGATCAGCTAGATGACATCTTGCATGGATTCTTCATCATACTTTGCTTGGTAAGCTTTTCACTAATATCTTACATATTTTGTGTTTCTCTTAACAAGCAATCTCATTTAATTACTTGTATGTTATTTTATATATTTTGAATACAAGTTTGAGATTAGTATGATGTATGTTTGAGAAGTTGTATTGTGATAGCTAATTAGGTTTTGTACTTAATCTTGATTAGCTAAACTATTTGATTGAACATGTCATTTAGTTTTGATATCTAGGATTGCTCTAATTGCATATTAATCATATTAGATAAGCATATAGGGTTTCCCTTGCTCTATGTTGCATTTTGAATATTCATATATTCACTTAGGGTTGTTATTCTCTTCATAGAGAAAGTAAGTCTTGTGTGTAGCATCCGGGATTAGGTTGCTTAGATCGCAAGCAAAATTGGACTAGGTTCACTCATACCGGGATTAGGTAGGTGTGTGATTACTTCCGGGATTAGGTTGTAATCGTTTTACACATTTAGTGGATTCGAGATTCGAGTGTGGCTTACTTACTAGCCCGTGGTTTTTCCCGTGAGGGTTTCCACGTAAAAATCAAGTCTTATTTAATTTCCGCATTTTATACTTGATTTATTGCTTTATCTATTTAGGGGTAAATTCGTAATTTTGACTAACACGAAAAATTGGGTAAAAAGCTTAAAATCTATTCACCTAGATAGTTTTATACACACCGTGCTATAATTTGTTTCAAAAGGAAACCTCAAGCTCAACTCACTAGAGTCCCTCAAGATAGCATTTCTCAACACTTGGCTCGCAAAGGAAAGCAACCAATCATGCAAACTCAACCTAGGAAGCAAGCTAGATCGGTTCAAGAACGAAGATGGATTGAACCTACTCATTCACAAGGACAAGGTATGATTCCTTATTTCATTCCTATATGTCATTTTTGTGGTTTTGGTGATCGTATAAGACTAAGATGCTTTCGTTATATTAAAATGTGTATAACGAGAAGCATGATTAAGAAGAAAAAGAATAGAGCCATGATGCATGTTCCTAGGAATGATAAGATTGATTTGCATGATTCTAGGACATCTTGAGCCCATATACCAAAGACCACTAGGAATGAAAATGTTTTACCTAGGTGGATTACGAAGAATGAAAATGTTTGCCATGTTGCTCAAATTGCCTTAAAGGCTAATTCTTCTAATTTATGGTATCTGGATAGTGGGTGCTCTAGGCACATGACAAGAAACAAGAGTTTCTTCAAGACTCTTGTCATGGAGGAAGGAGGATGTGTCACCTTTGGTGATGGATCCAAAAAGAGAGTCGTAGGGAAAGGAACCATATCCATTCTCGGATTACCCTCCTTATCCAATGCTTTATATGTTGATGGCTTGAAAGCCAATTTAATAAGCATTTCACATCTAAGTGATGAAGGATATTCCGTCATCTTTAGTAAAATGATTGCTCCATCCTAAAGCCCGATGGACAAACCTTGTTAAAAGGTATGAGATCTAGTGACAATTGCTATTGTCTTGAAGCTAGAATAGTCTCAAACATTGTCTCCATGGATGAGCAAATTTAGTTGTGGCATGAAAAACTTGGCCACATAAACTTTCAGGATTTAAGAACCCTTGGAAAGTTCAATTGTGTGCGTGGCCTCCCTAAGCTTGGTGAAACAAATTATAGTACGGTGTGTATAAAACTATCTAGAGGAGAGGTGAATAGATTTTAAGCTTATTACCCAATTTTTTCGTGTTAAATCAAAATTACGAAATTACCCCTAACTAGATAGAACAATAAATCAAGTATAAAATGCGGAAATTAAATAACACTTGATTTTTACGTGGAAACCCTCACGGGAAAAACCACGGGCTTTATAAGTAAGCCACTCTCGAACCTCAAATCCACTAAATGTGTAAAACGATTACAACCTAATCCCGGAAGTAATCACACACCTACCTAATCCCGGTATGAGTGAACCTAGTCCAATTTGCTTGCGATCTAAGCAACCTAATCCCGGTCACAACACAAGACTTAATTCTCTAAAAAGAGATTAACACCCTAAGTGAATATATGAATATTCAAATGCAACATAGAGCAAGAGAAACCTTATATGCCTTATCTAAGATGATGAATTTGCAATTAAAAAACAATCCTAGATATTAAAGCTAAATGACATGTCGATTAGCTTAGATAATCATAGATTATAGAAACCTAGATATCTATCATAAAAACAACACTCAATCAAATCAACACAACAATCTCTATCTTGAATATTAGAATATAATCTAAGAACAATCAAGTAATAAAAGAGATGCCATAATAAATTAAACACTAATTATGTATGATAATAGTGAAAAACTTACCAAACCAAGTGTGATGATGAAAGACCCATGCAAGCAAGCATACTAGATATGCTAGAGAATGCTAGATGAACTTTGATGCAAATGGATTTTGGTTTGAGTGTTTAATGAGCAAACTTGATTGCTTTCTCTCTTAAAAATCTCTCTTTTGAAAGTAGGGTTCTTGATGATTAAAGAGTCACATTCAGAACAAAAGAAAGTGATGTATTTATAGGCATGAAAAACAGAGCATGTGAAAAGACAAGTTTGCCCTTGAAACGCACCGATCGGCTGTTTCAATCGGCAGCCAGGCCGCCGATCATAACTGTCGAATTGGCCAGAGAGGAATAGGGGACCAACGGCGGTTTCATTCGGCGGTTTAGTGATCGCCGATCTAACCGCTGAATCAAACCTGAGATTAAAAAATCAATCAGGTATGAAACGGCGGTTTCATTCGTGACCGCCGATTCAACCGTCGAATTAGGCCGAGAGATAAAATCAATCAGGTCTTGAACGGCGGTTTTGAACGGCGGTCGTGACCGCCGATCATAACCGCAGAATTGCTCCATACACTACTGGAAGCAAACGGCGGTTTCATTCGGCGGCCAGGCCGCCGATCATAACCGTCGATCACCAATCAAAGGTGAAAACCAAGGAGAAGCCAAGGGCATTCTCCGTAGGCAGTCCTCGCGCTAAACCAAGCACATTCTAGTGCATGCACGGACGTTTCCAAAAACTATCGGGAAACGAATTACAAGACAACAAGACACAATTACACACAACAAAATATAACAAATAAGTGCAAGTGTGAAATGTGACAAGTGAAGAGAATGCACACATATGCAATGTATGTTAAATGTGTCTGTGCAACTAATCTCTTTAAAGAAAAGTAGGCACATAGAAATTTACCTTCGGCGCTTATCAAGACAAGGTCTTCAAAGGGCTTGAGCAATAACACCGATACCTAGGGTACCCTTACAAAGAACCCCCAACATGTGGTTTGTCCACGAAATGAGCCAATCAACAAATGGGAACCTTACAATTGGGAAGAAAGCCAATGGTGTTTGTGGACCTTGCCAACAAGGAAAACAAACCAAGAGCATGCACAAAAAGGGCAAGTATCTCTCCACCAAGGAGCCCCTAGAGCTTCTCCACATGGATCTCATGGGTCTTATGCAAACTGAGAGTTTAGGTGGAAAGAGATACTGATCGAGCCATTACATATATAGAATTTCGCCCCCTATTTCCGATACTTTTGATTGACTTTCGTGTAAATTCATGAAATTTATGGCTCGATGTTGATTGTACAGGTACTTTTTGCATTCTGGGTTGGAGAACGAAGAAATCCGGTGATTTTAGGCTAAAAGCGGCAAAAGAAGAGCATTTGGGGGCAAAACGGTCATTTGGCAAGAAAAGAGCAAATCGGCGGTTCAATTCGGCGGTTCAATTCGGTGGTCTGGCCACCGATTGAAACCGCCGTTTCATTCCAGAAGTGTCAGGTGCATTCGGCGGCCACAGTTCAACCGCCGTTCCAACCGCCGATCAATTCCAGTAGGTCCATTTTCAATTCGGCGGTTTACATTCGGCGGCCTGGCCGCCGTTTATGGCCGCCGATTACGCGCCACGTCAGCAGCACCGGGATTTCACCACTAACTCATGAGGCCACATATAAATATCCCCTTTTCTCCTTCTCACACAACTCTCCTCCACCATTTTCATGAAACCCTAACCTCTCTAACCTCTCTCTAACCTTCCATTACCCAACATCTCACCATTAATTCATCCTCCACCATTCTTCCATCTCATCTTGGAAATTTATTGGAGAGAGAAGAGGAGATTCACCAAGGTCAAGGGAATCTCAAGCACATCAAGGAACAAGAAGACTTGTGAGGGCCATCATGGGTTTTCTCTACAACTTTGCTCTCTTTATTTATATTTCCACTATGTGTAACTAAACCCTTATATTGGGGAATTGATGAGACAACTTATGTGATGATCCTATGTATTTGAATTAGTCATGTATTTATACAATCCTCTCTTGGTATATTTTCATTTCATTGCTTTGAAGTTGCCATTTTTACTTTACTAAGTTAATATTGGGGTTCAATTTAGCTTGTGGTAAAAATGGTTCACATATGAAGGTTGTGGTTTAGGGTTTGAATGGCTTTCAACTCACTCTCCAATCTTTAGCTTATATGAAATTGAAAATTGATGCATGTATGTGTTATTTGGTACAAGACCTTTAATTTGTTCTTAAGAATATTATTTGGGCAATTACTCATAGTGGGGTTCACTTGGGTAAGAGCTTGAATCTATTTCCACCAAGACTCATAGTAGGGCTTACTTGAGTCAAGGTGTGAATTTGCATAGTATTGAGTTAAATCAATTTAAGAACAAACCTTGAGTTGGATTAAAGTGCTTAATTGGACTAGTTCATTACATTAGGAAATCTTTTAGTTGTCAACTCAATTCCCCAATATCCATCATCATATATCACACATTTCCTTTACATTACTTGTTTTTAGATAAATTAATTTCATTTAGTTTAAGTTAAGACAAATTTCAAAACCAAAATGAATTTTACTTTTCCGCACGTAGTTTAGATTAGTGTACATAAATTAGTTATAGCCAAATATCCTCCCTTTCCCTGAGGAACGATCCCACTTGCCATTATACATCTCATTCGATTTGTGTATCCCGAGTGTGGAATTTTGGTACTTGTAAAAGTCCGATCAAAATTTGGCGCCGCTGCCGGGGATCGGCAGCGTTATATTTGGCTATTCTAGTTTATGACATAGTTTAGTAGTTTAATTGTGTTATTTTTATCTTTTTACTTCTTGGTAGTTTTTGTTTTTGGTGTTTCAGGGTTGCTAGTGTATGCACGGACGTCGTTCTAGGGGAGGTATTCTGTTTCCCTTCAACGATCGTATTAACCAAGTTGGAAGACTAGCAAGAGCCGCTGAAAGGGCCCAGGTGAATATGGAAGACGGGAGAGAAAACCAAAACCCACCCAATGATCCACCCCCACCAATGAATATCCCACAAATGGAAAACCCTCAAAGACAACTCACCATGGGACAATATTCAAGACCTATCATCGGAAATGAACCACCGGCCATTGTTCTTGATGAGCTCACGAAGTCATATGAGCTCAAGACCATGCACATTAGCCAATTACCATCCTTCCTTGGCAAACCAAATGAAGACTGCTTACAATTCATGAAGGATCTTAGTGGGGTAGTGGAGACCTTCCCCTTTACATCAAGGATGGGTACACTCTCAAAGGAACAACTACTAATGAGGTGCTTCTCAACTTGTTTGAAGGACAATGCAAAAAAATGGCTCAATACCCAAAAGCCCGGATCTCTTATATCATGGGAGGCGGTGTGTGAAGCATTCTTCAACCGATTCTTTCCATCAAACAAGAAGAGGGATTTGCGGATGCGAATTACGGGGTTTCAAGAAGAGATTGGTGATTCATTTCATGAGACATGGGAGAGGTTCCAATCCTTACTGGCACAACTTCCTCCCCACATGCTCCCCGATAAATACAAGGTATCCTCATTCCAAGAAGGACTCTCTCCTCATACACAACTTTTGATTACTAATGCTTGTGGAGGCTCAACCGCGGACAAGACGGCGGCTTTTGTGATGGATGTGTGTGAGAGGCTTGCTCTTATGTCCCAACAATGTAATTTTAGCACAAGAGCAAATGGTAGGCATGATATAGGAGGAGGGACCGAGACGGCAATTGAAGTTGCGAAGTTGGCCAAGCAAATGCAATCTATGCAAGCCACGATGTTGTCTATGCAATCATTCATGACCAATCAAGGGAGTGCAAGCCATATTCAAGGAAGAGATGGAGAAGGTTGTGATGGATTCCAAGAGGAAGTCCAAGCAATGGGATATCAACAAAGAGATAGAGGTGGTGTATTCTCTCAAACCTACAATCCAAAATGGTGTCATCCGAACCTTTCTTATTCAAACAACAATGCATTGAACTCGGATTTGCTTAGCTAAGAGGTGAATCAAGGGTACAACAACAACCGGGGGTTTTACCAAGGTCAAGGATCGGGGAGTGGCCAAGCCAATCAATGGAATCAACCGGGAAATTTCTACAACAACCAAGCAAGGCAACAACAAGTAGAGCCTATTTTACCGGATGGGCAACGGTTGAGTTCTCTCGAAGCCGTAGTTACCAATATAGGCGCATCAATGAAGAACTTGGAAACCCAACTTGGTCAAATTGCCGAGGCTTTGAATAAACAAGAAACGGGGAAATTCCCTAGCCAACCCGAACAAGCTAAGTCCATCACTGTACTTTCCACTCCAAATACCTATCACATGACCCTACCTCCTAAACTCAAAGACCCTGGAAACTTTATTATCAATGTGTCAATAGGTGGAAGGGATGACCAAAAGGCAATGTTTGATCTTGGAGCCGGTATTAATGTTATGCCTTATGCAGTGTATAAACACCTTGAGCTCCAAAACCTCAAACCAAGTTCAGTGTCATTAGTCTTGGCGGACCAATCGGTTAGGCATCCAAAGGGAATTGTGGAAGATGTGCTAATTAAGGTTGGTAAATTGAGAGTCTCAGCAGATTTTGTTGTGTTAGAAATGGATGGTGAGAATAAGAGAGACAATGAGCTGCCAATCTTGCTTGGAAGACCTTTTATGGCTACTACCGAAGCGGTCATCGATGTGAAAAATGGAAGGTTGTCCATGAAGGTGCTTGGGGAAGTCATCAACATCAACATTTTCAACTCTTCAGAACTTCTTGGTGCGGTTGATTGCTTTACGGTAGATGTGATTGAATCGGGGAAGCTTCTGAATTCCCCAAACGATTATTTGGACGAGCTCCTTGCAATCTTGGATGAAGAAGAGGAGGTCCATGTTAAAGAAGCCCCCAAGGAAGTTGATGAATTGAGGAGTCAAAAGATGGAGTTGATGTTAGAGAGGGATTTGCTTAAAGAAGAGAAGATTTTCCTTCAAAAAAAGGTGATTGAAACTGTGCAAGAAAAGGAAGCAATGAGGGAAGATTTTGAGAGAAAAATGCGGGTCATGAAGAATGAGTTGGAAGGCAAAGACAATGCTCTGAAAATTATGAGGGTAAAAGAATGTGATTACCTTGCGAAGCTTGACAAATCCGAACAAGCAATCAAAGCCTTAACCAACAAACCAACCTTGCTCAACAACACCCATGGGTGTGGGAACCCTCTTGCAACATCAACAAAGAAAAATGTACCCAAAGGGAAGAATCAACCACAATTGAAAATGCCTCCAAGGTATGTGCCAACAAGGAAGAGGGAGAGCCGGGAAGGAAGCAATAGGCAATCCCTTGTATCAAGAAACACTCACCTTAGAGGTAAATCTTCTATCCCTTCACCAACTTGCTATTTTTGCTCTAGAAGTGGACACAAAAGGTCCCAATGTGATGAATACTTCAAGAGTTACACAAGGAATAATAACTTGACTTGGAGGAAGGTGAGGGTAGTGAAGCAAATTTGGGTTCGAAAAGATGAGGGTGATCCATTGAACAAAACCTCTAGATGAGTTTAGCAAACAAAAAAAAAAAAAAAAAAGAATCCCACTTAGATAGATTTCATTTTGTACATTTTGTTTTGTTAATTGTTAAGTTTAAGGATTTTGTGAAATTATCCCCTAATTTGTATTGGATATTGGTTCATGAAAACTTATTGAACCAATGGGTTGGAAACCTTGTCCAAAACAGGTTTGGGGGTTTCTTTTGGTTTGATGAGTTTTGTGTAAGTGTGCAGTTGATATGCAAGGATGCAGAATAAGATTGCCAAATTTTCAGAAATCGGCGGTCAAATTCGGCGGCCTAGCCGCCGAATTAAATCGCCGATGAAAAATAGAAGTTCTGCCAACAAAACGGCGGTCAGAACGGCGGCCATAAATCGACCGCCGATTGAATCAGGTCTCCAAATCGCAAAACGGCGGTTTTGAATCGGCGGCCTGGCCACAGAATTCATCGACCACCGAATGGGAGCACTTATCGAAACGGCAGCGTTTTGGGCCAAAATTGGAATTCTGCGGTCACATTCGGCGGCCTGGCCGCCGAATATGACCGCCGAATGCGCGATATCAGGTCTTAAGAGGGTTGTCTCTTTCACGAGCCCCACACAATTTTCTCACTCAAAACTCTCCAAAAACTTTTCCAAGGTGCATTCTTCTCCTTCTCTTCCCTCTCAAGGCTTTAAGGTATGTTATTCTCCCCTTTAACTTGTTTTTGCATGAATTTAACTTCTTCTACCTCTCTATTGACCGACAACTCGCATGAATGTGTTAGGGTTAGGTTTAGTTCGAAAAATTTGGGGATTTTGTGATTAAAGGCCAAATTGATGAAAATGCATGCTTGGGTTTTGTTTGTGTTAGAAATAAAATGTCCCTAGGATGTTTGCATGTGCCCTAAATTGTCAATTTTTGTTGTTGTGCGAATTTGGATGAATATTCTCTATTTTGTGAATGTAAATCAATCGATAGAGATGACATTGTGGCTTTGTGTGTGGGAAATACTTTATATTGCCATATTCTTGTGGGTTTAACATGCTTGCTTTGTTAAAGATTATTGTTGTAACTAAATGTGGGCATAAATTTGATTTTTGATGACAAATGATGATTAGTTGTCTTGCTGATATTGTATTGTGCCTATGTTGATGTTCTCATAAAAAAATGTAGCATGTTGTGGCTGGATACTATGTGCCTTGTTTTTTTTGTTTGTGGTGTGCAGAATGGCACCGAAAAAGAGCAAGGGAAAGGGCAAGGCTTCTGGCTCCCGTACCCGAAGGATTGACGAGCATAGCCTTCGCAATGCACTCTATGCCATTCGTCTGGACAACCTTAATTCCAGAACCATCCATCCTGACAGGGGCATTGATTTGGATGACGTGAGTGCATTGGACATTAGGCGGCAGGTTGATGGAATGGGGTGGTACCATTTTGTCACCAAACCCCGCATCAGGGCTAACACGAGCATTGTTCGGCAATTTTATGCGTCCATGATCCATAACGAATACCTAGAAGGGAAATCTGTGAAGGTTAGGGGCGTGGACGTATTCATTCGTCCCCAAGAGATCAATCGGTATTATGAGACCACTGCACAACCAGATCTACCAGACGGGATCCCGAGGAACAACATCTTCAAGCTGTACCATCCTGCACTAGTTGAGGCCCTCAGGAGAGAAATGAATAATAGAGAATTGTGGGATGCAAACCATGACCTTCGCCAGTCCGAATTGGAGAGAGTTCTAGCATTTTGGGCGGTATTCCTGTCTCATTCTCTGAAGCCTACACAGCAGCGGACGAAGACCGTGCTAGAGATTGCTCAGTTATTGTACTGCATCAAATTTCAGCTGCAAGTGGATGTAGGGAGGCTGATCCAGTTAGCAATCGCCAGAGCTGGAAAGACAGAAAAGTCGGTTATTCCTTTTCCTTGCTTAATTTCTGATTTATGCATTGAGGCAGGAGTTCCAGTGCGGGACGGAGATGAGGATTACACCATGGGCGACCCTTGCAACGCCCGAACTTTCAGGGACTTATCAGCTCCCCAGAATGTGGAGTGCCTCCAGCCGTTGGGGTCAAGGAAGAGACAGAGGGTGTTGCACCAGCAGCAAGGAGGAAATGAGGGCAGTGATGATGAGGAGGATCCTGGAGCAGTTCCAGCTGCCACAGATGGACCTTCAGAGTAGAGACCGGCATGGTTTGAGGCATAGGCGACAGAGTATTCTCAGCAGACGCCCCCATGGGCTTCAACCATACTTCATCAGCAGAAGGATCAACAGGCACAAATAACTGAGCTGATCACAGTCCTGAGGGAGAGCACATTCACAGCTTCAGAGCGTCGTGGTGGAGCAGGCCCCAGCTCAGTACCCCAGGAGCAGCAGCAGCAGCAGGATGGGAAGACACCTTCAGATCATGACAGAGATGCACCCGCACATTGAGATTTGTTCATCCAGTTTACATCATTTATTTCAGTTTTAGTTTCGCACTTACTTTTAGCAATTTGGGCACTTTACATTATGTTTAGTCGGATTTTAGTTTAACTTTTCAGACTTAGTTTTAGTTGCTTATGCATGTTTCTTATCTACTTTTGGGAATTTTATTGTGCTTCATTGGATATTTTGCACATGATTTTATGCATGACTTTTTGTTCATAGAATTTTTTGGGCGCCTTCCTTGCCGGGTCCTCATTGTCAACATTGGGGACAATGTTGGATTTAGGTTTGGGGGTGTGGATGTGAATGACTTAACTTTACTTGACTTTATTTCTTTTGTAAAAATAAAATTTTTTGGAACAAAATTTTTGCCAAGCTTGTGCGATATAGGCCATGAATGAGCATATTTTGCTTGGTTTGATACCTTTGTCATGTGCTCATTGACAATCTAAGATTGCATGCATGTCATGAGTTAGTCCCATACTTTCTTGATTTAAGTAGAGGTGGCCATTTGTGTGAGTGTGTAGGTCTATTAGTGGAGACTACCCTAAGTTCACGTGCCTTAAAAAGCGAATCCATGAGGGTTATATTTATCTTTTTGTATTCCTAAACACATCTCACATTTTGTTGTGCATCATTGAAGTCTCATCACATCACTTGCACCACTAGCCATAGAACATTCATCAATTGTGGATATCATGTCATTTGTTTGCAATTTCTTGTGGTTTGCCTACTTGAAGGGATGATAGGACTTTTATAGAATATGCCTAAACATTTTCATCCAATTCCTACACAATTTGTGCTCAAGGGTCTAATAATGGTGGCCGAGCACCAAGCCAAACATTTTCCCAAACACCATTGAACCCAAACACAAGCCATACCTAAACTTTCCGATCTTGCGTACTCAAGCTTTTGTAATGTGTATGTTCTTGGTTTAAAAAAAAAAAAAAAAAAAAAAAAAAAAAAAAAAAAAGAAAGAAAGAAGAAAAAGAAAAAGAATAAAGAAATAAACAGAAATAAATTGAGCCTTGTATGAGTCCAAATTGGTGTTGCTCTCATTGAGTAGCGAATGTTGTTACAAGTTGCTCCAAATGAGCTTAGTGGGAATTTTTGTAGTTTTGAGCTCAAACTTAGCTCATTGCTCTAGAATTGTTAGCTTGATCGGAATTTTCCATATTTTCCCGTATCCACCATTCACCACATAACAACCTAGCCCCATCACTTAGTAGGAAAAGTCAATTTGATCTTGTAGGTCTCCCACTTGAGAATGCAAACTCTTGTCATGCTCTACCGCGTTCATGGTTTTTGGTTCCTTTCATGAGACTTATTCACTTAAAAGAGCGTTCAATTTTTGAAATACATGTATGCGTCTTAATTTGTCCCCATTGCATAAACTCATTCGCATACGCTTGTATGAGTGTAAACCTAGGTTCTGAGAGGAAAAATAAGAGTGAATCTTGTAAGGACCTAGAGCCGAGGCGAAATATGGCCAAAACGCTTGTGCAGGTGGTCGCCAAAGCAAAGACAATTCAATGTGGGATTCATGACTAGCATTGCACTTATTGGATTGATTTTGTGTTCTTTCAACTTTAGCACATTTCTCATGGTATCTCATCATATTTGGCATTAGCACTCTTTTTGGTTGTTTTCATGATTGTGTATATCGGCGGCCTTAGTACTAGTTCTTAGTTAGGTTATTTTGGGTTATCGGATTTCCCTAGTTCTATTTTTGAATTTGCTCGGGGACGAGCAAAGGCTAGGTTTGGGGGCATTTGATCGAGCCATTACATATATAGAATTTCGCCCCCTATTTCCGATACTTTTGATTGACTTTCGAGTAAATTCATGAAATTTATGGCTCGATGTTGATTGTACAGGTACTTTTTGTATTCAGGGTTGAAGAACGAAGAAATCCGGTGATTTTGGGCTAAATGCGGCGAAAGGAGAGCATTTGAGGGCAAAACGGTCATTTGGCAAGAAAGGAGGAAATTGGCGGTTCAATTCGGCGGTCTGGCCGCCGTTTTAAACCGCCGTTTCATTCCAGAAGTGTCAGGTGCATTCGGCGGCCACAGTTCAGCCGCCGTTCCAACCGCCGATCAATTCCAGTAGGTCCATTTTCAATTCGGCGGTTTACATTCGGCGGCCTGGCCGCCGTTTATGGCCGCCGATTACGCGCCACGTCAGCAGCACCGGGATTTCACCACTAACTCATGAGGCCACATATAAATATCCCCTTTTCTCCTTCTCACACAACTCTCCTCCACCATTTTCATGAAACCCTAACCTCTCTAACCTTTCTCTAACCTTCCATTACCCAACATCTCACCATTAATTCATCCTTCACCATTCTTCCATCTCATCTTGGAAATTTATTGGAGAGAGAAGAGGAGATTCACCAAGGTCAAGGGAATCTCAAGCACATCAAGGAACAAGAAGACTTGTGAAGGCCATCATGGGTTTTCTCTACAACTTTGCTCTCTTTATTTATATTTCCACTATGTGTAACTAAACCCTTATATTGGGGAATTGATGAGACAACTTATGTGATGATCCTATGTATTTGAATTAGTCATGTATTTATACAATCCTCTCTTGGTATATTTTTATTTCATTGCTTTGAAGTTGCCATTTTTACTTTACTAAGTTAATATTGGGGTTCAATTTAGCTTGTGGTAAAAATGGTTCACATATGAAGGTTGTGGTTTAGGGTTTGAATGGCTTTCAACTCACTCTCCAATCTTTAGCTTATATGAAATTGAAAATTGATGCATGTATGTGTTATTTGGTACAAGACCTTTAATTTGTTCTTAAGAATATTATTTGGGCAATTACTCATAGTGGGGTTCACTTGGGTAAGAGCTTGAATCTATTTCCACCAAGACTCATAGTAGGGCTTACTTGAGTCAAGGTGTGAATTTGCATAGTATTGAGTTAAATCAATTTAAGAACAAACCTTGAGTTGGATTAAAGTGTTTAAGTGGACTAGTTCATTACATTAGGAAATCTCTTAGTTGTCAACTCAATTCCCCAATATCCATCATCATATATCACACTTTCCTTTACATTACTTGTTTTTAGATAAATTAATTTCATTTAGTTTAATTGTTAAGACAAATTTCAAAACCAAAATGAATTTTACTTTTCCGCACGTAGTTTAGAGTAGTGTACATAAATTAGTTATAGCCAAATATCCTCCCTTTCCCTAAGGAACGATCCCACTTGCCATTATACATCTCATTCGATTTGTGTATCCCGAGTGTGGAATTTGGTACTTGCAAAAGTCCGATCAGATATATTTTTGTTTGTGTTGATGATTTCTCTAGGTTCACATGGACATATTTTCTTAGAGAAAAATCTGAAACTTTTGATAAGTTTAAAATGCTTTGTACTAAAATTCAAAATGAAATGAACTCAAGCATTAAAAGCATAAAACGGATTAGAAGTGACCATGGGAGAGAATTTGAGAATGCTTCTTTTGAAACCTATTGTGATAGTATAGGTATCTCCCATGAGTTTTCGGCTCCTAGGACACCTAAACAAAATGGAGTTGTTGAGAGGAAGAATAGGGTCCTTCAAGAGATGGCCCGTGTGATGTTGCTTAGCAACAATGTCCCTAGGAACCTATGGGTTGAAGTCATCGATACGGCTTGCTATATAGGAAATAGAGTTTTCCTAAGGCCCGGAACTAGAAATACCTCCTATGAGCTATGGAAAGGTAAAAGGCCAAATGTTAGCTACTTCCACTCATTTGGAAGCAAATGCTACATTTTAAATGACCGTGATCAACTTGGCAAATTTGATGCTAAGAGTGATGAGGGTATCTTTATTGGCTATGCCTTAAATAGTAGAGCCTATAGAGTTTTCAATTTAAAGACTCTAAGTGTCATGGAATCATCCAATGTTGTCATTGATGATGAAAGGCTTAAATCTAGTAACCATGAGGAGGAGGTAGTTTTAGATGATGACTCTCACTTGGAGAAGGTTGTGGAGACTTCTAATGTTGGGACGTCCAATGGTGATTATGAGGACACACAACCTATTGATAGAGTTCCTCTCTTGAACTCTAAAGAACCCGCTCCATGGGTTAGACAACTCCATGATAAGAATGAAATCATTGGAGAGGTAAATAAAGGTGTTAGGACTAGGTGTCAAATAGCTAATCTAATTAGCTACACATGCTACATCTCTCAAATAGAACCTAAAAAGGTTGAGGAAGCCTTAAATGATGAATCTTGGGTTCTTGCCAGGCAAGAAGAGCTAAACCAATTCGAAAGGAATGAAGTTTGGACTCTAATTCCTAGGCCTAAGACAACTAATGTCATAGGCACCAAATGGATATATAGGAACAAATCCGATGAGGATGGCAACATAGTGCGTAACAAGGCTAGACTTGTTGCACAAGGGTACTCTCAAATTGAGGGTATCGACTTTGATGAGACATTTGCTCCCGTTGCCCGCTTAGAGTCTATTAGGCTTCTCTTATCTATTTCTTGTGTGCACAAGTTCAAATTGCACCAAATGGACATCAAGAGTGCCTTCCTCAATGGCTTCTTGCAACAAGAAGTGTTTGTTGAACAACCTAAGGGGTTTGTGGATGCTCACCACCCTAACCATGTCTATCGCCTCAAGAAGGTTCTTTATGGGTTGAAACAAGCACCGAGGGCTTGGTATGAGTGCCTCACTCAATTTCTTGTTGACAATGAGTACACAAGGGGTAGTGTTGACAAGACCTTGTTCATCAAAAGAAACAAAGATGAGTTATTTATAGCTCAAATCTATGTTGATGACATTGTATTTGGCTCCACCAACAACACCAAGGTCTAACAATTTGTTGATGTTATGTCTCATGAATTTGAGATGAGTCTTGTTGGTGAGCTAAGTTACTTCCTAGGTTTGCAAATTAGGCAATTACATGATGAGATTTTTATAACCCAAGCCAAATATGCCAAGAACCTAGTGAAGAAGTTTGGTCTTGAAAATGCCAAACATTTTGATACACCCATGAGTACCACTTTGAAGCTAAGCAAGGATGCTAGTGGAAAAAGTGTGGAACAAATGTTGTATCGGGGCATGATTGGTAGCTTGCTTTATTTGACCGCAAGTAGGCTCGATATCTCTTTTAGTGTGGGTGTGTGTGCTAGGTACCAATCGGATCCTAAGGAGTCCCATCTCTCTTCCGTTAAGAGAATCATTCGCTATGTGAATGGGACTTCCAACTATGGGATTTGGTACTCTTTTGACACTAATGCTAGTTTAGTTGGCTTTAGTGATGCGGATTGGGCAGGGAATTGCGATGATAGGAAAAGCACATCGGGCAGTTGCTTCTTCCTTGGGAACAACCTAGTCTCTTGGTTTTGCAAGAAGCAAAACTCAATTTCCTTGTTTACGGCCACGGCCTAGGCCGAGTACATAGCCATGGGGAGTGAATGCACACAACTCCTTTGGATGAAGCAAATGCTAGTAGACTACGGATTCAACCAAGGTACACTCACTCTCTTTTGTGATAACATGAGTGCTATTAATATTTCCAAGAATCCGATTCAACATTCTAGAACTAAGCATATTGACATCTACCATCATTTCATTAGAAAACTAGTTGAGAATAAATGCATAGTACTTGAACATGTAGGTACTAATGATCAACTAGTGGACTTATTTACTAAACTCTTAGATGCTACTCGATTTAAAATACTTAGTAGATCTATTGGGATTTGTCTCGTGGAGTGATAAGTTTTGGTTGTTGACCCCATATGGGAAACTCAAGCAAAGAGAGTTATTTTGCATACTTGTCATATGCAAAAATTTGAAATATGTTATGCTTCTTTTTTAAGTGCTTGAGTAAGCTTGGTTGCACATATGTATCTATGTTTTAAATTCAATAAGTGTGAACCTTGTTTGTTTACAATCCATGTCATATTTATGTTCAATCATGCATTTTTGGACTAGGAGATCTACAGAGGAAGTACATTTTGAATGACCTATAGTTATCTCCATGACATGATGTTTCTTTAATAACATGCTAATGTTACATGAAAAGCATGAAATTCAAATGACATGCTCATATGAAAAACCATGAATTGATGATTGCAATTTTTTAAATGCAAAACAATGTGTGAAAAAGCTTATGAGACTCAAATGAAAAGGATCTTGTATCCGTTCAAAGTATTTTTAAATCCAAATGTCTCTCTTTCTTTATTAGTTGAACATGGCTACTATCATACGGGTATCTCACCAAGAAAAATCAAATAAGGTGCAAAGTCGCTCATGCCATGTTTCGTTTATAAAGTTGGATATAATTGCTTTTAAATTAAAATCAATGAAATCTCTATAACCTTGCTTTACTCATGACAATGGTGAAATTGGTTTGAATTCTTATTAGAAACCTTTGTCATTTGCTTTGCCAAATACCATTGTATTTTGGACTTGAATGCTACATGTCTTGTATGCAAAGCATTTTTGATTCACACATTTTCATTAAATAAATCTCCTTATTTCTCTTCAATTAATTGAGATGCATAAAGTGACTTATATGATTATGCAAATATCTTGTATGCTACTATCTCTCTTTACCTAGAAGTTACCCCGGTTGGGGACTACTCCTATGCCTATATAATGACAAAAATGGGGAGTAGAAGTGGTAAAGAGAGTTGCTAATTGTAAGTAGCAAATGTACATGTTGGGGAGAATACATATTGAGGGGGAGTAACCCAATGAGGGGGAGCATTGCATTCACATACATTGCATGATGTTGTGCTTAAATTATTAAATGCAAATGCTTGTTTTATTTTCACTTGATCATCTCACATATACTTGATTTGGAAAGTATAATCTTTTGTTTTGAAGGGTTGATAATTTTACAAGAGATTGAAGATTTGAAGTTTTTTTTTATTTTAATATCTCTTTGTAATGTAGAATATCTTTGTTATCCCGTAGATTCTATTTTGTTGTAAAGATCAATGTGAGTGGTGGTTTTGTCACGAAATAGCTAAATGAGGAGATTGTAAGGATTCCCATTCATTGATTGGCTTATTTCGTGGAAAAATCACATGTTGGGTTTTGATTTGTAAGGGTAGTTTAGGTGATTGAGGATTTAGCTCAAAGGCCCTTTAAAGACCTCAAGGTGACAAGCACTCCAAAGGTATAATCTCTAATGCTTAGTTTTCTTTGAAGAGATTTAGTTGCATACACACACTTAGCATACTTGCATATGCGTGCATTCTCTTCACATGTCACATGTCACATTTCACACTTGCACTTTGATGTTGTATATTGTTGTGTGTTTATGCGTCTTGTAATTCGTTTTCCGATTTTGTTCGGAAACGTCCGCGCATGCACGAATGTGTGCTTGGTTCAGCGCGAAGATCGCCTTTGGAGAATGCCCTTGGCTTCTCCTTTGGTTTCACCACTTTGCACACTTGCACATTGTGCTCATGTGGAAACAGGGTATTTTCGCCACTTGTTGGGGTCGCCATTTGATGGTGTCGCCATGGCGACAGTGACATTTACTCCTGAAATTCAATCAGGTATGAGGTCGCCATGAGGTCGCCCTGAGACAAATGGTGACAACTGATTTTTGCCAAAACGACACAGCTTCAATTTGACCTCCTATATATATGCCTCTTTGTTCTTAGGTCAAAGTATTGACTCAAAAAACATATTTTTAATTGAGAGCTTTTCAAAGAGAGATTTTTCATCAAGAACTCATCTTTGATAATCTTTGATCACTCAAACACTTTTCCTTTGTGCATCAAAGTTCATCCATGCATGGTTTAGCATCATCACATCTTGCTTGGTAAGATTTTTACTAACTTCATCTAATTTTAGTATTTTTTTTAACAAGTCATCTCTTTATTCACATGTATATTTTTTAGATCATATGCTAGATACAAGATAGAGATTGTTTGTAATGAATTGATTGAGTGTTGTATTGTGATAGCTATCTAGGTTTTCATAATCTATGTTTAGCTAAGCTTTTTGACATGTCATTTAGCTATTGATGTCTAGGATTATTTTAATTGCAATATTGTCATCCTAGATAAGCATATAGGGTTTCCTAGCTCAAATTGCATTTTGAGTATTTCATATATTCACATAGGATTTATTATCTTTTCATTGAGAATTGAGACTTGTGTTGCTTTCGGGATTAGGTTGCGTAAATCACAAGCAATTGGACTAGGTCCACTTATACCGGGATTAGGTAGGTGTGTGATTATATACCGGGATTAGGTTGTAATCGTTAACACATTTAGTGGATTTGAGGTTCGAGTATGGCGCACTTACTAGCCCGTGGTTTTTCCCGTGAAGGTTTCCACGTAAATATCAAGTGTTATTTATATTCTGCACCATATTACACTTGCTATATTATATTGACTAGTTAGGGGTATTTTCATAATCTTGACCATTCACGAAAATTTGGTAAACTCAGAAATAATCTATTAACACACACCCCCCCTCCCCCCCTCCCCCTCCCCCTCCCCCTCCCCCTCCCCCTCCCTAGATTAATATTGAACACACCGTAATTTGTTTCATGTAAGATAATAGTGTTCAACTTACCATACCATGTGTGTTGAAGAAGACCCATGCATTATCACATACTAGATGTTCCTAGATGATGCTTAGAGGATTATTTATGCATGTGGAAATGGGTTGGGAGAGTTAAAAAAGTAATCTTGGTGCTTTCTCTCACTAGGGAACTCTTAATCTCTCTCTAGGGTTTTGTAGTTTTTGTTCCTTGAATACAAATGAGAGAAAGAGATGTATTTATAGTGCTTAGATGATAGCCTTATAAATTTCATGAATTTTCCTTCAAAAATGAGCCAAATTAAACTCTAAATGAGTGAGATATGGTCAAATTACGAAACAAGGGCGGAGCATTGTGCTGGTCCATTGCGCTTGTATACTACCCGCGCAGGAACCCACGCACTGGCAAATCAGAACAACGGCTTGAGATTCGAGTGCCCCAAAACATGACCAAACGATATCGAAACCTTTTATATGATATATCGTTGGAAAGGTATGGAAGTCTAGTTTCTATTCCAATTTATAGAATGACATTTCAATGTCTATAGAAAACGTTATGGTCAATTGAGTGACCAATGGTCAGATTCGGATAACAGCTGTTATGCCCTGTTTTGGTGGTCATTTTGGAGATTTCAAAAACAATCCAAACAGTCATTAAATATTATGAATAATATACCGTTGGAAAGGTATGGGTGTCTAGTTTGTATAAAAATTTTCAAAACTCATTTTGAAACTTTGTATAAAACGCTATGGTCAAAATACCATGCAAATGTCAGTTTTCAAAACATTTGAAACATTGAAATCCAATCTTTTGAAAGTAGACACTTCACTTCAAACAACCAAACCAAATCTAACACTTATCGAAGAGAAGAATGAGACCTTCTCAAGTGGTCAACCATCGTGCTAAGACATGCACACCATCGTGCAAGCATGGACATTTCCGATCACACAAACGGAAACGAATTACACCACACTTAAGACTAACATGAAGTGCAAGTGTGGGTATTGAATGCATCATAATGCCTAACATGTCATGGCATATCATAGAACAAGATGCTATCAATTCAATATACATAAATAAAATTCATGGCTTTGCATCCTAATGCCTAAACATGTCATGGCATTTTAATAACATGCAATCATAAAAACATGCAAGAAGAGATATTCAATAACATGAATGCAACTCATTTAAAAAACACACAACATACAAGAATAAGAGATATGCATGAGTTGTGTGTGTGTGCAACTAGATCTCTTCAAAGCACGTAAGCACTAGAATTTACCTTTGGTGCTTCTTCTCTTGAGGTCTTGAGAGGGCCTTGGTTGTGCAGCTCATCAACCATCATATGCCTAAGCTACCCTTACAACAAGCCCCATATGTGGTTTGTCCACGAAATAAGCCAATCAATAAATGAGAATCCTTACACTTTCCAATAGGGTTGGGTAGACATAGACTCCACTAGGTGGAATTTCTAATTTACCATCCAATATATATATTACCCAATGGTTGTAGTTCAACCCGTGGATGTTTCCTCCTTTGAGGATTTACCACGTTAAAAAAATCTCTTGTGTTAATTCTTCCTATCTTTATCTCTCATATTTATATATGTGTATGTTGTTATCTTGTTGCATATTAGTCACTTGTGATGTATATTGAAACAAGATTTTGTAAAGTGTGATTTGTGAACTTATTCATTTGATCTTATTTGTATATATAATTCTTTTGTATATTGTATTTCTTGTGTATAGTGTTATTTGGTTATACTTGTAATACATTGAACATATATTGAAATACAAGTATTCTTTGATGTTGAGTTTATGTGTCCTTATACCTCATACAACTAATTGATATTCATAGACTATGCTTATATGATCATATGCTTATCTTGTCTATGTATGGATTTATGGTTTATGTGTTGTATGTAAGGCTACCTTGAGGGACAAACAAAAGTTTGTTCAAGGGATTGAAAAAGGCGTAAAAACCTATTCACCCCTCCCCCCTTCTAGGTATGCTTTAAGCTATTTAACCTTGTTTGTATACTTTCAATTGGTATCAGAGCAGGTTGTCGGATGACACTCGACGAGATCCGGGTTATATTTACGAGTGAATAGCTTAGGTTTTTGTAGTATGGTTTTCCAAGATAAGGTGATGACCGAAGGGGCTTCGAATTCTCGGCCTCCTCTTCTCAAGGGTCACAACTACGGGTTTTAGAAATTGAGGATGAAGGCTTACATTTGCTCTATTGATGAGAGAGCTTGGATGACCGTGGAAGAAGGTTACCTTGCTCCCAACAAGAGTGAGAATGGAGTGACCGTTTCCAAGCCTAAGAGTGAGTGGTCTACAAATGAGTTCGAGTTAGCAAAATGGCATTATCAGGCGGTGAATGCTATTTTCGGAGGTGTTGATAGTAGGCAATTTTCCTACATTCAAAACCACAAAGGAGGCATGGGATGCTCTCCAAGTCACCAATGAAGGGACTAAAGCGGTGAAGAAGTCTCGTCTTCAATTGCTTACTTCCCAATTTGAGGTTTTGCAAATGGGTGAGGAAGACAAGTTTGTTGACTTCTAAGACAAGCTACTAGACATCGCCAACCAATGCCAAGCTCTTGGTACTCCTATTTCTGGTGAGAGACTTAATTGGAAAATTTTTAGGTCTTTACCAAAGAGGTTCAAAGCCAAGGTTACCGCCATTGAAGAGAGAAAAGACGTTGACGTCATGAGCTTAGATGAGTTGCTAGGATCTCTTCAAACCTTTGAGGCATGCTTGAAACCAAAGGCTAAGAACAAGGGGTTAGCTCTCAAAGTTGTCAAGGAAGCTAGTAGTAGCGATGATGATGAGGTGTTAGGTTTATAGTTTGTGTTGGCATAAATTCCATATCAAAACGTGTTTCTCTTGTAATGTTCAGTGGTTCATATACTGAAGATTTAAGAAGACGAAGAATGTCTCGACCACAATTCATGCAAGAAGCCGGCATTAAAGAGATATGTGCTTCATTGATCATCAAAGGTAATATAAGACCTCATATCTCTTACAAGGCTAGGCACACACACACATGGCATCCTTGTGTGTTCCTTCATGGTTAAACATCATTGATATAACACATTCACATACTTGATAATATATGCTCATGCATTTATACTATCTTGACAAACTTTGCTTATTGCATGTTCTAGGACTATGTCTAGGAAATAGCATATGTGTGTGTCTTTGTGTTTGTATGTTTTCGTATTTTTGTATTTGGACTTGAATAAGCTCTATTATGATTCCTTATTGAGTTCCGGTCATTTCGGTTACTCATTCATTTAATTTCGAGTCCAAACGATGTAGCTACGCTACTTTTCGTTCTCATTCGTTGAGTTGACTTCATCATCATTTTCCGAGATGATTTCTCAACCATTTTTCAAAGTTGTGTAGTCGTCATCGTGCGTGAGGGAGTCACGGTTCATAATCTGAAAACAGATTCAAAATCGGAGTTCGGATGCCCAAGATACGGCTGAAGAACGTGAGGGAGCGCGCGAGGGCGAAAGTGGCCAAAAGGCCACGTGTGGCCCAAGTCGTGGGTGAGCCGTGGGCCCCACGGCCAGAGGGGCTCTCTGCCCCCGTGTGGCCCACGCGCCCCCCACGGGGCTGGGCTGACGTGGCCCCTTGTGATTGGCCAAAAATTGCCTTCTCTCTCCTCCTTTTTATTTCCCTCCATTCCCTCCATTTGTTTTCAAGAAGAAAAATTGAAAAATTCCCGTCAGATTTTTTCTCCCAATTTTCTCATCTTCCAAACACCATAACTTCTTCATACGAAGTCGGATTTGAGTGATTCAAGTTGGAGAACATTCCTAATTGAGTCCTCTACCTTTTCCAAGTGGTTTGGTGGTTGTTTGAGTGAGTTTTCTGGTGGTTCCACACCGAAATCCGAACCAGCTCGTGAATCCAAGGTATTGGTCTTATCTTTGGGGTTTCTTTCTTTTTAACCTTCAATTTGCTTGGGGTTTCTTCTTCTATATGTATGTTTATGTTTGGTGAATGCTATTGAGAAAGATAGCTTCATAATCATTCTAATCAAAAGTCTATTTAGAGACAAATGTGGACTAGTTTCTATGATTCTAGGTTTTTCACATGTTTGTGAGTTGTATTGTGATTAGAGTGACATCTTAGGTTGTTTGTGACTTGATTGAATCAATTTTGTGATAAATGACCTTGAGATTTGATTTAATCCTTTGATTCATGAAATCTAGGGTTATTGTATTTGTATGTGTTTTAGAGCAATATAGAGTTTAATTGATTTACATCTTAAATCCTTGCTCTATATTTTTGGCTAGAATATTGATTGATTTAATCTCATGTATCTAGCATTTTAATGTATGTTGATAGCATCTTGAACTTGTTCTTCATGAATATATTTTGTTCAAGTGTTGTATGTGTGAATGAGACTTTGAGCTTATGTGTTTGGTGTTTACACATGCTTTAGGTTTTATTCTTATATTTTGCATCTAGACTTTTATTACTTGTGATTTCACATGTTTAGGTCTATTTGTACCAATGTATTGATCACATGTTCTATGTTGAATTGGTTGTTTGCATCATTTGCATTCACATGATCACACTAGGAAGTCCTTGTAAAAGGTATGAAGTCTTGGTTAGAGTCAGGATGACTCGGATAGCCAAGCAAGAAGACTTGCCTAGAGTCAGGATGACTCGGATAGGTAAGCAAGAAGTCTTGTCTAGAGTCGGGAGGCCTTGGATAGACAAGCAAGAAGTCATGGCTAGAGTCGGGAGGACTCGGATAGTCATGCATGGGAGGCTCCCTAGAGTCATAAGTGCCTTGGATAGGGAGTTGGCTATTATATTGGTAGGCCTAGGCGTATGGGTAGACATAGACTCCAAAAGAGCGGGGTACACGGGAGGTGTATGCACTCTTGAGGAATTTCTAATCTTCCATTGATGTTGGTTTTGTGTGTTGTCCAATATATGGTGGTTCCGCATCATTGAGGGATTTCATACTTTCCAATAGGGTTGGGTAGACTTAGACTCCACTAGGTTGGGTGAGCTAAAGATTGGTCACTTTGTGGATTCTCTATTTTTATCATCCAATATATATAGTACCCTAATGGTTGTATTTCAACCCGTGGATGTTTCCTCCTTGGAGGTTTTATCACATTAAAAAATCTCTTGTGTTAATTCTTCCTATCTCTATCTTTTATATTTTACTTGTGTATATTATTATCTTGTTTCATATTATTCACTTGTGATATATAGTGAAGCAAGTATTTGTAAAGTGTGATTTGTGGATTCATTCTTTTGATCATTTTTGTATATATGATTCTTTTGTATATTGTATTTTTTGTATAGTGATATTTGATCACTCTTGTAACTCATTGAACATCTATTAAAATACAAGTATTATTTGTTGATGTGTTTATTTGTTCTTATTCCTCACACAACTAGGTGATATACATAGACCTTGTTCACATGATTATATTCTCATATTGTCTATGTATGTCTTTCTTGGTTTATTTTTGTTGTGTGTAAGGCTACCTTGAGGGACAAACGAAAGTTTGTTCAAGGGATTGAAAAAAGGTGTAAAAACCTATTCACCGCGCCCCCCCCTGTAGGTATGCCTTAAGTAATTTAACAACGTTTGTATACTTTCACGAGGAGATGGCTTTATTGGTTAGGAAGTTTAAAAAGTTCATAAGGAAAGGTGCCAAGCCAAGTGGCAAGTTCTCAAGGGAAAAAGAAGTCAAGAAATCCTTTACTCCACCTCATGAGAGGAGTGGTCATGCTAAAAGCAATAGAAAGGTCCAATGCTTCAAGTGCAAGAAATTTGGACATTATGCTTCGGATTGTCCTAGTGGTGATTCTAAGAAGGACAAGAAGGGAAAAGCCATGGCGGCCACATGGAGTGAAGATGATGACTCTAGTGATGAGGAGAGCTCAAGTGGTGAGTCTTCTAGTGAGGAAGAGTTGGTGAGCTACTTTGTTGCATTGACGGCCTCTCACTCTATCCTAGAGGATGTGTGTCAAGATTCATTGGACAAGGAAGATGATCTAAATCATCAAGTGTGCTTAAGTGAAGATTCTACTATCATTGATCTTTTGGCTAAGATGAATTGTCTTGAAGAAAATTTGAAGATAGCTTTAAGAGAGATCGATGATAAGGATGATTTGATCAAGATACAAGTGGATGAATTTGTTTCAACTACTCGGAGGCTCTTGGGTGAAAAGAATGCTCTTGCCAAGAAGCTTAGAGAAGTTGAGGGGATTGTTCTTGAAAAAGATAGGATCATCTTTAGTTTGACTCTAGGAGGCTCAAGTGACACGGTAGTTGAGGAGAAGCTCATAGAAGCATCACTTCCTACAAGCGAGGTCATTGTTGACGAGAAAGCTCCTAAGAAGAGACGTTCCAAGAAAAAGAACAAGTTGAAGAACAAGGTACCTCTTGAAACTCCCATTTGTGCTTCTCCCATCCTGGAAGGTAAAATCTCTTCTTTTGTTCCCATCTGTCATTTTTGCAATACCGTAAGCCATATCAAGCCCGAGTGCTTTAAATTCATTGACTATTGCAACATAGAAAATGCATCTAGGGACAGAGAGATTGGACCTCATTTTAGGCATGCTAAGGCTTTTGAATATAGAAAGCATGATAATGTCACAAAGCATGTTAAAAATGTCTGGAATGTGAAGAATGGAAACCTTGCAA
This sequence comes from Acer yangbiense, assembly GCA_008009225.1. Taxonomy (NCBI): domain Eukaryota; kingdom Viridiplantae; phylum Streptophyta; class Magnoliopsida; order Sapindales; family Sapindaceae; genus Acer; species Acer yangbiense. The sequence continues at coordinate 3,343 of VAHF01000197.1, read as the reverse complement.
AATTTGATAATGCATGTGTTGCTAATAATGTTGAAAAGAAGAGTATCAATGATATTATTGTAAATCAAGTTGTTGAAGAACTTTACTCTAGATTCAACATTGTTGTCAAAGAGAATCTTGATAATGTTTGTGTAGGTCCACCCAAGACAAAATTTGTCAAGGGTGAGTGCCCTTACCAATAGAGTAAGTTGCACATGTGTCTTAGCTTTAAGATTAGTGTTTTGTTGTTTAGAAGCTTAGCTTGTTTGCTTTGTATCTCTACAACTTAACATGAATTTAGCTATCTCACATTGTTTGTTATGATAGTCGAAATCTATTGATTAACTTTTGAGAAGTTGTTTTATGAAATCTATATGGTTACAATATTGTTAAGACTTTTAGAGAAAGTCATTTTTTTTGTTTAAGTTGAAATGCTTAGCTTTTAGTCTCTTGGAATCGACACACCTATAACTTGTAGTCATGAGGACTTACAAGCCAAGAGGACTCATAAAAAGGGTGAAGGCTTTGCATTTGATGAAAATAGTTTGCAAAGGTATCTCTATATCATATTGCTTGCTTACTTGATTTTTCATCTCTCAACTCATTATGTGTAATACTTCATGAAGCATGTCTTACTTGAGAACTAATATATTGTTTATATGGTCCTCGTTGACATTTGCTAGTCTAAGATCTTTTGGTGATAATTGTTCACATTGATCTTTATCATGTTGTGTGTTATTGTTTGTATGATTGTTGAGTGGCAAATTTTGAAAATTATGCTTTATATTCTTTGAAAGCTACTCTCTTAAGAAGTAGAAATCTTAAGTAAGTTTCTTTACTTGCTTTTTGATCATGTGCTTTTAAGCCATAAAAACTTGGTTTCTAAAATGCACTTTGCTTCTCTTATATGTTTGGTTAAGTGTGTTGAGTTTGATTAATGTAAATATGGATACAACTTGAAGTCCTAAGGACTAGTACGTTTAAAAATGACAAATGGTCGGTATCCATTTGCTTCAGCAACATAGAACTCAATGGGCACCCTCATGGAAAGGGCTACACACCTTGGTTGTGAAGCTGCCCAATGTAGGAAAGGGCTACGCTATTGTGATGAGTGAAAGCCGCCATGAGGTGTGTATGTTTATGTTTGTAAAAAATCAAAGAAGTGTTGAAATGAATCATTAAAAAAAATATCTTTGATTCAAGCCTAAAATAAAGCAAAAAAGGCTTATGGAGTATAGTTGAAAAATCAAAATAGCTCGGGTTGTCATATAGAAATGGATTGACGAGCCACATGCACACACTTCGCTCACATATTGAGATTTATTCTTTTTAAAAGCAAAATTCCGGATGATGATCGGTTTGACCTTTTTATGGAAAGGCTTGAGATGAATAGATGGTGAAAATGTTTGCATGTTTGATTTTCAAAATACTTCCTTTTATATACTTGAAGCAAAATCTTGGCACACTCACATTTGCTTATTTGGTATTTTGATACTTTAACAATTTTAGAAGATATATGAGAGAGATTGAAAATCTAAGTGTGACTCTCATTGATTTATGGAGCTTATTTGAAAATCTAATATAAATTGCTTGTGATGTGAATGTGTGGCGATACATGTGAACAATTGTCTATCTAGATGTTAGATGGGGCATTTATCAAGGGGGAGCATTATATGCTATGTTTTGTTCTCTTGTATGATTTGTTCACATGATTCTTCAAAATTGTTGTTTGTTGGCATTAGTCTTATTTTTGATAAATCTTGGAGATGCTATGATAATTTCTTATATGCATGTTGATTTGCTCAAAAATGATATTTTTGCCTTTGCATATGTTTATTGGTCACTAACTTGTTTCTATGTTTCCACTCATTTTGTTTTTAGTGTTTGTGTTGCTACAAGGTCATGGGAAAGGCTAAGAAAATTGGTGTTTCTAATTCTTCGAATCCTATTGACAAGTCTAAGTCTACTTCTTCGTCCAAAGTTTCCAAAGCTAGCAAGATAAATAGTTTGGGAATCTTTGAAAGCAAAAAGATTATTCAAGAAAGAGGTATTGACTTGAACTCTTGTATTAACTCTTATGTTCATAAGGTAATTATGGAAAGAAAATGGGATACTTGGATTAACATGATAGGAATTGTTAATGAGACATTGGTTAGAGAATTTTGTCATGTATACCAATCAAGAACCACCGTTGAGGACGCGGTTTTGAACATGAGAGGAGTTGTCTTTAGAGTTTGTGCTTGGAAATTGAATGAATTTCTAGGTTTGTCCGAAGATATTGAATCGGATTTCCTTGATGTTGATGTCTTGGAAAACCTTGATTTAATGGGTAAAACTCTTTGTGATAATGTTAATTTTGTGTGGGGGAAACATGCCTTCATTAGGCAAAGTGAGTTGACCAAAGTGAGTGCTTTTTGGCATTTATTTGTTTGTTCTAATCTTGTTGTCTCTACTAATGCTTCCGAACTTAATAGAGAAAAGATCAAGATTGTTTATGCTTTGGTGACAAACAAACCTATTAATCTTGGAGAATTGCTTATTGAATATATTGAAATCACGGCTTGTTCAAGTCGTTTGGATAGGAAATTAGCTTTTTCAGGGTTTATTTCTCAATTGTGTTTAGCTAAAGGGTTGAAGAATTATGATGATGATGTGCTACTTCCTCCCTTAGAGAAGTTAAGTGAGAAATGTGTGACAACCATGTCATACAAGGAAAAGGGAAAGCCTAGTGATACATTTAGGCTATTTGGTGAATTTCTTAATTCAAGCCATCTCCCTAGCACACCTATTCTTCCGAGTTGGGCTATACAATTGAAGAAAGAGGTTGAAGAGTCACGAAGGATGATTGGGGCGTCACAAAGGAAGATTGAAGATCTTAATGCTAAGTTAGTTGTTCAAGATGAGAAGATCAAAGAATTGGAAGGAAAAGCAACTACAATAAAGCATTATGAGAGATCATCACATCGCACTACTTTCCTTGGTGGCACAAATGGCTAGAGAGTATCTTGAGGTATATTTTCTTACTCTTTCCTTTTGGCTTCATATCATGTCAAAAAGAGGGAGAAATATGGGAGATATATATCTAGCTTACTTAGTCTCACATTATCTTTTTTAGTTTTTGGTGTATTCGGTATCAAGTTTGAACTCTATGGCTTGTAATATTTTTTGTTGATTCATGGCTAGAATTCTTTGTTGGATTGCTTGTATTTAGAGGGAGCATACATGATCCATTTGAACTCAAATGTTTATTTTTATTGCCTAAGAATGAATATTGCCATATGTGTTGTCTCTTGGATATTTTTGTGCTTTCAAGCTTATTTTAGGTGATTTCAAGAGAAGAACAAAATGAAGTTCAAGACTTGTT